>WNWK01003558.1:0-163456 GCA_009830355.1 Cherax destructor
ATTTGTCTAACCTATTGTTATACTACCCAAGTATTTGTTTTATCACCTTTTACTCATGTGCATGTTGATTGTTCTACCTTATTGTATTACTACTACTACGACTAATATCACTACTACTACCACCACTAGTATTCCACCTCACTTTGAGAGTATATATAAGCCCAATATGTCCATTATCGCTTGTAACGGCTTGAGAAAGCTCCTGGAGAGCGAAACGTTGCCACAATAAAATGTCACATTAGTTGCATTTGTGTCCTTTACTTAACATTTAGAACTTTGCTTTTGTCTATATTAAACTGCATCTGCCACTTCTCCGACCACTACATCAGTCTATTCAAATCATCCTGGAGTGTTCTAATGTTCTCATTAGAATGAATTGGACGGCCTATTTTGGGGTCATCAGCAAATTTGCTTATATCGGTATTTATTCCCTCATTTATGTCGTTTATGTAAATTGTGAATAACAAGGGGCCCATCACTGACCCCAGTGGAACACCGCTTGTGACGTTCCCCCATTCTGATTTCTCCCCATGTATGCAAACTCTCTGCTGCCTATTTGTCAACCATACCTCTACCCTCTACCTATTCCGTGTGCAGTAAGTTTCCTCAATAGCCTCTGATGTGGAACTCTATCGAAAGCCTTACTGAAGTCCATATACACAATATCATATTCAGTACCATGATCTACTTCCTGAAATACCTTAGTGAAAAAAGTTAGTAAATTCGTAAGACAGGAACGCCCCTTTGTAAAACCGAGCTGAGATTCATTAATCAATTTATGCCTTTCAAGATGGCTACGAATTGCCTCGGCAATTATTGATTCCATAAATTTTCCCACTATGGAGGTAAGGCTTATTGGTCTATAGTTCGAAGCTAAGGACCTGTCACCTGCCTTGTAAATAGGTATTACATTAGCCATTTTCCACTTGTCTGGCACTATGGCAGTTTGTAGTGATATATTGAAAAGATTAGCCAAAGGTTTGCCAAGCTCCTCTTCACATTCCTCTTCACACCCTTGCAAACAGTTCATCAGGGCCTGGGGATTTGTTAGGTTTTAATTTCTCTATTTGTCTGAGATCCATGTTACTAGTTACCACAATCGTGTAATAGTTTATTCTACATAATTTATTATTTATGGAATTTCGCTAGTATCTTCCTGAGTAAAAACTGAGAGGAAGTAGGTGTTGAAAAGTTCACACATTTCCTAATCACTGTCAGTGATCTGACTTGAGTTACTCTTAAATGGGCCTATCTTGTCCCTAATCTTACTTCTGTATACATGAAAGAACCCTTTTGGGTTAGTCTTCGAATCCCTTGCTAATTTAGCCTCATAATCCCTTTTTGGTTCTCTTAGTCAATTTGTTATTTCTCTCTTTAATTGAATATATTCATTTCTTAACTGTCCATTCCCTCTTTTAATACGCCTATATGTGTCTCTTTTTTGACCAATGAGATGTTTTAATCTATTGTTTATCCATTTGGGATCATTTTTGTTAGATCTAATTTACCTACTCGGAACAAAAGTTGTCTGGGCAGCTAGCACTATGCTCTGAAGCATGTCATATTGGCAACCAACACCACCTACCTGACTCATAGTCAGGTCATCCCAATTTAACCCACCCAGTTAATTTCTCAGCCCCATGAAGTCAGCCAAGCGGAAATCTGGGACAAAGACTTGATTGCAGTTACCTGGGTAATTCCATGATATATTGAAACTAAGTGATTTGTAATTGTTTTCACCAAGCTCATCATTAACCTCAAGATTATTAACTAGTGATTCTTTGTTGGCAAGAACCAAATTAAGCAGGTTGTTTCCTCTAGTTGGTTTTGTCACAAACTGTTTTAAAAGCAATACTGAACTGTATCAAGAAAGTCACTAGACTCAAGATTTCCTGTCACATGGTTCCAATCAATTTGTCTAAAGTTAAATTCTATTAACACAACATTCTCATATCTAGACGCCTTATGAATGTCGCCCCACAGCAGCCTACCACACTCTCTATCAAGGTTTGGGGGCCTATAAATCACGCCCAAAATTAATTTTTCACGACCTTCGATAAACTGTAGCCAAACAGATTCTGTGTCTGATGTTTCTAATCTTATATCTTGTCTAACACAACAATTTAAATTATCACTGACATACATCGCCACTCCACCACCCTTCCTGTTGACCCTATCAGTGTGGAATAGTTTATAATTCTGTAGGTTGAATTCAGAAGGCTTTTCTCTATCTTTCAAGTTGTACCAGGTCTCCGTTATAGCAATAATATCTATATTACCTGCACTTGCAAGTAATCTTAGCTCATCCATCTTATTTCTTAGACTCCTACTATTTGTATAGTAAACCTTAAGGGAGCTAGTCACACTTTGCCCTCTACTATCTCTCTTTGTTTGTTGAACACTTGCTTTGCCTTTAATAGCAACTCAGTTTTGAATATTGCCTTTTAAACATATCACTGGGGTATTCTGGTAATATCTGTTGTTTTCAACCCTAGTACTACAGATTGATTGTTTCTAACAAACACCCATACCTCTATAATCTATCAGTTTAAAGTCCTAGACAAGTCATCAATGACCCCCTCAATCGAAATGGGTAATGCAACCACTCCAGCCACAGAGAGATTAACTCCATCCCTTGCACGTTTGCCATAGAATTTGTCCCAGTTATCAATGAATGAGATTACAAGTTCCTTGCAGTACCTGTCTAGCCAGCAATTTATACTAATTGCCCTAAACATCCATTCATTGCCCACTCCCTTTCTAGGCAAAATACTAAATATGATTGGGATCCCTCCCTCAGACCTGACTACTTTTATGGCTGACCTGTACTTATCCAGCAGCTCCTGTCTCCAGGCCTTCCCAATGTCATTTCCACCAGCACTAAGACAGATAATGGACTTGTTCCCATTACCTGACATAATATTATCCAACCTGCTGACTATGTCATCAACACCAGCTCCTGAAAGGCACACCCTCTGTCTGACCTTCTTATCTCTGTTACAAATTGCACCGTCCATATATCATACCTGAGAATTTCGTACAATCAGAATATTCTTACCTTGATTAGCAGGGAAGTCAGTGGTACCTTTAACCTCACTAACCACTGAAGTACACTCGTCCTGGAGAACAGAGAATCGATTTCCTACCTTCACATCTTCTCTGTTAACCTTCCATATCTTCCTTCTTCCTGAATTGTGAACCACTTGCCACTTAAAGCTGCTGCCACTCTCCAAATCAATGCTGGAGGTGCTGGTTATGTCATGCTAAATTATTGTTATCCAACTCAACCCAATGCAACCCTACCCAACCTAACAAAGCTGATATTTAGAGTGCGTAGCTTCTTAGCTCGTGTAGAATATGACGCACGTAAAGGCGTCAGGAAAGCAGCGTTGGTTGATAAAGGGACGACCACCAGTGGCTGGGTCGGTATTGATCAGTCGCTGTGTGAACCTCTGCAGGAGAGGAGGGGAGGAGACAGTGAGGGAGAGAGGGAGGGAGGAAAGGATGGAGGGAGGGAAGGAAGGCGGGAGAAAGGAAAGAGAGAGAGAGAGGGGGAAGGTGAAAAGAAAGAATTAAGCCTATCACTGATCCTTTCACCGAGCCTACTACTGAGCCTATTACCAATACTATCACTGATCCTATCGCTTATCATGGAACCTATGACCAATTCTGATACCGAGCTTAAAGCTGAACCTGTTATTATTCATATTACCGATGTTAATACTGAACTTGTAACTCATCACCACACACCATCACCACACACCATCACCACACACCATCACCACACACCATCACCACACACCATCACCACACACCATCACCACACACACACTACCACCATACACAGTATCACCACTCACTATCACCACGTACTATCAACACACTATCATCACACACTATCACCATACACTATCAACATACACTATCACCATATACTATCAAGACACGGTATCACCACATACACCACACACACTGTATCACCACACACTGTCAACATACTCTGTCACCATACACTATAACCACACACTATCACTACACACTGTCACCACACACATTTTCAACACACACTGTTATTACACACACTTTCACCATACACTATATCAGCACACACTATCACCATACACCATCACTACACACTATCACCATACACTATCACCACCCACACAATCACCATACACTATCACCATACACTATCACCATACCATATCACCACACACACTATCACCATACGCTATTACCACACACTATATCACCACACCTTACAGTACAATTTGTGGAAATAGGGAAAAAGTGTACAGTTTTGTGGATATACGATAAATTCCTTGAGTTGTGAGTGATCTCAATATCCACAACAGAACGCCAAATACTCTTCTAGTAAAGTTTCTACACCAGTCGTTCTACCATAGCTAACAACAGTGATACCATAGTATTCAGTGTGGTGGAGTTTGAAGATATCTAGGAAAACTTAAATATAGTGATATATAAAAGCAAAAAATCTCAGGCCGTAAAAGAGGTGCCAGTGGTCACCAGTACCCTCAACACGTAGAATCTGCCAGTGGTGACCAGTACCCTGAACACTTAGAAGCTATCAGCTGTCACCAGTTCACCCAACACGCAAGTCAAGTACTTTTTACCAGTACACTTTTTACACCAAAATAATTTTATAGTATGTTAGGTAAAATGACACAAATGCAACTAATGTGACATTTTATTGTGGCAACGTTTCGCTCTCCAGGAGCTTTATCAAGCCACTACGGTAACGGCTTGATAAATATAAATATAAATTGTTGCATAAAAACAGGTATACAAATAGATGGATTAGTAACAGAATCTGTTTTGGTAGAGTTTCAAGATGGTCAAGAAAAACTAATTCTAGGTGTAATATACAGACCTCCATTCTTGGATCACGATAAAGGAAGACTTCTTTGGGACGAAATTGTTAAGGCTTCATGACTCACGAAATCGTAATGACACGATTGCAAACAATCCTGGGATTTTAACTTCCATAAAGTCCAGTGACTTTATGGAAGTACTTCAGGACTGTTTTCTGAAGCAGTGTGTAACAGCCTACCAGGGGTAATAATTTGCTAGACCTGGTCTTGTCAAATAAGGAAACACTCGTAAATAATCTGGAGATCGCTGAAGAGCTTGGCGCAAGTGATCACAAATCCATTACTTTCAGCATTACCTGGGAATACGAGAATAATGATAATAGGGTAAAAGTCCCTGATTTTCGTTCTGCCGATTATAAAGGACTTAGGGAACACCTGTCTAATCTCGACTGGGGTAATCTAGCTAATAATTTTATTGACGATGATCACACTTACGATTACGAAGGGATCTGCGTTTATGATTTTTTTCTTAATGTACAACGTGCTCAGAGCATATATATTCCCCAAAGAGAAATTAAGTCAAATAATAAGGATCCCAAATGGGTTAACAGGAGGCTAAAGCATCTATTTGGAGGACAAAGGGGAATTTATAGGCGCATCAAAAGAGGAGAGAGTAACCTTACTGACCAATATGTTCAGTTTAAATGAGAAGTAAAAAGAGGATTAGAAAGGCTAAACATGACTATGAAATTAAAGTTGCTAATGGGAATGGACAGCTGACGGATAACGAACTGGAAATGTGTTCTCAATTTAATGACTTTTTTGTCAGTTTTTACACAAGAAGACGTAAATGAGATTCCAGAAATTAACAAATTATTCAGTTCCTGATGAATTCAAATTAACTAATATTACTGTCACGAGGGACATGGTTATCAAACAGACAGATAAATTGAAACAAAATAAGTCCCCAGGACCCGACGATTTGTTTTCCAGGGTACTTAAAGAATGCAAGATGGAACTTAGTCAGCCATTAACTAGCGTGTTTAATGCGTCCATCCTAACTGGTGTTGTGCCAGAGATGTGGAAGATAGCTAATGTAGTTCCTATATTCAAATCAGGGGATAAGGCCATTCCATCAAATTACCGTCCAATAAGCCTGACGTCTATAGTAGGCAAGTTATTAGCATCATTTATAGCTGATATTATTAGAAGTCGTCTTGAAGAGCATAATTTGATTAATGAATCTCAGCATGGGTTCACGAGAGGTCATTCCTGCCTGACAAATTTGCTGACGTTCTTCAGTGAAACATTTGAGGCAGTAGACAGTGATAAAGAATATGATATTGTTTATTTGGATTTCAGTAAAGCCTTCGATAGAGTACCTTACAAAAGACTCTTAAGAAAAGTGGCAGCTCATGGTATAGGAGGAAAAGTTCTAGCATGGATAAAGGCATGGCTTACCAATAGAAAGCAGAGAGTTTCCATTAATGGGGTCAAATCTGAATGGGGATTAGTCACTAGTGGCGTTCCACAAGGATCAGTTTTAGGCCCATTGTTGTTCATAATTTACATTAATGACCTTGATGAAGGAATTACACGTGACCTGAGCAAACTTGCTGATGATACAAAAATAGGCCGTATGATTCATTCTGAGGAGGATACCAATGAACTCCAGGAGGTCTTGGTCTGAAAAATGACAGATGAAGTTCAATGAGGACAAGTGTAAATTACTAGTCCTTGGTAATGAAAATATCCCTCGAAGTTATAAACTAGGTGAAGTAGAGCTTGATCATACATAATGTGAAAAAGACTTGGGAGTCATGGTAAGCTGAAATCTAAAGCAGAGACAGCAGTGCCTAAGTGTGCGCAATAAGGCTAACAGATTACTGGGATTTATTTCAAGAAGTGTAAGTAACAGAAGTCCAAAAGTTATTTTACAGCTCAATACATCACTAGTGAGACCTCATTTAGGTTATGCCGCTCAGTTTTGGTCTCCTTACTACAGGATGGATATAGACTCATTGGAGAACATACAGAACATAAGAACATAAGAAAGGAGGAACACTGCAGCAGGCCTGTTGGCCCATTCTAGGCAAGTCCGTCACATTCCATCCCACCAACAGAATATTTGTTCAACCTAATTTTCAATGCTACCCAAAAAATAAGCTTTGATAATTTTATTTATTCATGTGCAATTCCCACTCAAATCCAACCCCTTTCACTCATGAATTTATCCAACCTAAATTTAAAACTACCCAAGGTCCTTGCTTCAATAACCCTACTAGGCAGACTGTTCCATTCATCAACTACCCTATTTCCAAACCAATACTTTCCTATATCCTTTCTAAATCTAAACTTATCTAACTTGAATCCATTATTGCGGGTTTCTCTTGGAGAGATACCCTCAAGACCTTATTTATATCCCCTTTGTTAATACCCATTTTCCACTTGTATACCTCGATCATGTCTCCCTCATTCTACGTCTTACAAGTGAATGTAATTTAAGGGTCTTCAATCTTTCTTCGTAAGGAAGATTTCTAATGCTATGTATTAATTTAGTCATTCTACGCTGAATGTTTTCTAACGAATTTATGTCCATTCTGTAATATGGAGACCAGAACTGAGCTGCGTAATCTAGGTGAGGCCTTACTAATGATGTATAAAGCTGTAATATAACGTCTGGACTTCTGTTGCTAACACTTCTTGATATAAATCCCAGTAATCTATTTGCCTTATTACGTACGCTTAGGCATTGCTGTCTTGGTTTAAGGTTGCTGCTTACCATCACCCCCAAGTCCTTCTCGCAATCTGTATGGCTAAGTTCTACGTTATTTAACTTATAAGTGCTTGGGTTATGGACACTCCCGAGCTTTAGAACTTTGCATTTATCTACATTGAACTGCATCTGCCATTTTTCTGACCAGGAATTGAGTTTGTCTAAATCCTCCTGTAGTTCACTGACATCTACGTCTGAATCGATTATCCTACCTATCTTCGTGTCATCAGCGAATTTGCTCATATCACTAGAAATTCCCTCGTCAAGGTCATTTATATATATTATAAACAACAACGGGCCCAAAACCGATCCCTGAGGAACGCCACTTGTTACAGATCCCCACTCCGATTTAACCCCATTTATGCACACCCTCTGCTTCCTATTGGTGAGCCATGACTCGATCCATGACAACACTTTTCCCCCAATGCCATGAGCAGCCACTTTCTTTAACAGTCTCTGATGTGGTACTCTATCAAAAGCCTTACTAAAATCCAAATAAACGATATCGAATTCTTTATCATTATCAACTGCCTCAAAAGCCCCACTGAAAAAAGTTAACAAATTAGTTAGGCAGGAACGGCCCCTGGTGAATCCATGCTGAGTATCATTAATCAAATTATGCCTATCGAGATGGCTTCTTATGTTATCAGCTATAATCGACTCTAGTAATTTGCCTACAATTGATGTTAGACTTATTGGGCGGTAATTTGATGGTAACGACTTGTCCCCTGCTTTAAAAATAGGAATTACATTAGCCATCTTCCACGTATCCGGCACTACACCTGTTTGAAGAGATAGGTTAAAAATGTTAGTTAAGGGTTCACAGAGTTCTATTTTGCATTCCTTAAGAACCCTTGAAAAAGCTCATCAGGGCCTGGCGATTTATTTTGCTTCAAACGGTCTATCTGTTTGATAACCTTTTCGCTAGTGACTGTGATACTACATAATTTATCTTCTTCAGGCCCACTAAAATACCTAATTCTTGGGATATTATTAATGTCTTCCTGAGTGAAAACCGAGAGAAAATAATTATTAAAAATAGAGCACATTTCATTCTCTTTGTCAGTAAGATACCCATAATTATTTTTAAGGGGACCTATCTTATCTCTAACTTTTGTTCTATACACCTGAAAAAACTTTTGGGTTAGTTTTCGAATCCCTAGCAACTTTAATTTCGTAGTCCCGTTTAGCTTTTCTTATCCCCTTGTTAACGTCCCTCTTAATGTCAATATACTGACTCATAAGATGACCCTCACCTCTTTTGATACGCCTATAAACTCCTTTCTTCTGCCCTAAAAGATATTTGAGCCTATTATTCATCCATTTTGGGTCATTTCTATTCGATCTAATTTCTTTATATGGGATAAATGTTATTTGGGCAGCATGTATAGTGTTCAGAAAACTGTCATATTGATAGCTATCTTCATTACCCCAGTCCACAGATGATAAGTGTTCTCTAAGTCCATTGTAATCTGCTAAGCGAAAATCTGGGACCGTTACTGAGTTATTCGTACTATGAAACTTCCAATCAATGCCAAAGGTAATTGATTTGTGGTCGCTTGCGCCGAGTTCCTCTGTAATTTCTAAATTATTAACAAGGGTTTCCTTGTTTGCCAGAACTAAGTCAAGCAGGTTATTTCCCTTGTAGGTTCTGTCACAAACTGCTTCAAAAACAATCTTGAACTACATCTAAGAAGTCGTTAGATTCTAAATTCCCAGTCAAAAAATTCCAATCAATTTGACTAAAGTTGAAGTCACCCAGAATAACTACGTTATCGTGCATTGTGGCCTTAACAATTTCCTCCCATAGTAGTCTCCCTTGGTCCCTATCTAAGTTTGGGGACGGTATATCACACCTAAAATCAATTTTTCATGCCCTCTGAAAATTCTATCCAGACAGACTCTGTATGTGTTATTTCAGACTTTATTCCCTTTTTTATGCAACAGTTCAAGCGATCTCGGACATACAGTGCCACTCCACCCCCCTTCCCGAAACTTCTGTCTACTTGGAACAATTTAAAACCCTGTATATGACATTCAGCAGGCATGTCCCTATTTTTCGTATTGAACCACGTCTCAGTTATGGCAAATACATCAATGTTACCTGCACTTGCAAATAATCTCAAATCGTCCATCTTATTCCTAGCACTACGACTATTTGTATAATACACTTTTAAAGACCCTCCTTTCTCTTTACCCTTCCTGCTCCATTCTGTTTTACCACTATACCTATTTCTGTCCTTGTTATTGTTAAGATTTTTATATCAAAGCCTAGATCTATATTTCGACATTCATTATTTTCCATTTCTAAACCCATACCTCTAACTAATCCTAGTTTAAAGTCCTAACAACACCCTCAACTGAGCTAGCAAGAAAATCCACACCTGCCCTGGATAAGTGAACCCCATCCCTGGCATACATGTCATTTCGGCCATAGAAGTGGTCCCAGTTGCAAATGAATGGTACTGCATTATCCTTACAGTGTTTGTCCAGCCAGCAATTGACACCAATTGCCCGGGACAGCCATTCATCTCCAACTCCTCTCCTTGGCAAAATACCACATATGACAGGGTTCCCACCCTTCTTCCTAATTATGTCTATTGCTGACCTATACATGCTAGTCAGGTCCTCACTCCTACGTCTGCCAACATCGTTGCCTCCAGCACTGAGACAGATAATAGGATTGCTCCCATTACCTCTCATGATGTCGTCCAGACGGCTAACAATATCCTCCATCCCAGCCCCAGGAAAGCAAACCCTCTGTCTCCTACTTCTCTTTCAAGCAGAAGGCCCTATCCATATACCTAATTTGACTATCCCCAACAAGAACAATGTTCTTACCTTCCTTGGTGTCGTTCGTGATGTTCCCTGTAGTCGACTCACATTCATCGGGTAACACGGAGAATCGGTTCGATGTTTCCACAACAGGTTTCTGGTTCTTCGTTAATTCTACCTCTCCATCCATCCTCTTGATCTTTAACTTTGTCCCATGCATTCCGGCCACTGTCCAGGTTCCTTTCTTGGCTTGAGGATTCTCAACAGGAGGATTACTACGAATCCTCTTGTTTTCCTCAGTCAGTCGCTGTATCTCAAGCTTAGCTACCCTCAGTTCTTCCTTCAGCTGCTGGTAGAGTAGCTCAAGAGAGGACATCTTGTTCAGATTCACAGAGAGCACACAAGACACGTCTTCACTGAGTTAAGTCAGGTCCACTGACTTAAGACTGTCTAAGACTTAGAGCCTTGAATCTCCACTCTCTGGATATATATAATTCATGTTAAGCGCTAAACCTATTTGGGTTATTCAGCGCAATACTTTGTGGAGGTTTGATCCTCCGTCTGCTGGGCGCGAGACAGACACGCTCTCTATTTGTACTCACCTATCCTGGAGAGACGTAGAATGAGGGGAGATATCATCGAGGTGTATAAGTGGATGATTTGGATAAACAAAGGTGATATTAATAAAGTACTGAGGGTGTCGAACCAGGTAAGAACCAGAAATAATGGATTTAAGTTAGATAAGTTTAGATTTAGAAAGAACATAGGTAAGTACTGGTTTTCAAGCAGAATTGTGGATGCGTGAAACGGTCTTCCGAGTAGGGTAATCGAGGCTAGGACTTTGGGTAGCTTTAAAAAGCGATTGGAGAAATATATGAGGGAGAGGGGCTGGGTTTGATTGGTGTCATGGGTAGTTTAGGGTAGGGGTGGTTTTGATAAGAACCTGCGTTGTATGGGCCAGTAGGCCTTCTGCAGTGTTCCTTCATTCTTAGGTTCTTATGCAAGACAACCACTATGAAAAAATAGAGGAATTCCAAGCGCTTTCGTGACTACTCACATTATCAAGGAACTATAAAACAAAACATAACAAGAAGGCTTATAAAAGGGCAAGACTGCACCACACAGTCACATCATACTAACAAAGACCACACCTCACAGTAGCGTGACATCGCCTGACTCTGTGAAGAGGACCTTGGGTAGTTTAGGGTATGGGTGGTTTTGATAAGGACCTACCTTCTTGTATGGGACAGTAAGCCTTCTGCAGTGTTCCTCCATTCTTATGTTCTTATGAGAGGGGTGAGGGATTTGAATGAGACTTGCACATTCGTGGGAAAATTGTCGTGGCTTCTTGCTTGGGTGGCGCTGGGGATGGGTTGGGGATGTATTTTTGTTGGTGGGTTGGTTTTGACATGGACTTGCTAAGTATGGGCCAGTAGGCCTGTCGAAGTGTTCTTCCTTTCTTATTTTCTAACATAAGAACATAAGAAAGGAGGAACACTGCAGCAGGCCTGTTGGCCCATACTAGGCAGGTCTTTCACAATCCGTCCCACTAACAGAATATTTGCTCAACCCAATTTTCAATGCTACCCAAGAAATAAGCTTTGACAATTCTACCCACTCATGCCGAGTCCCACTCAAATCCAACCCCCCCACTCATGAATTTATCCAACCTAAATTTGAAACTACCCAAGGTCCTAGCTTCAATAACCCTACTAGGCAGACTGTTCCACTCATCAACTACCCTATTTCCAAACCAATACTTTCCTATATCCTTTCTAAATCTAAACTTATCTAACTTGAATCCATTATTGCGGGTTCTCTTGGAGAGATATCCTCAAGACCTTATTTATATCCCCTTTGTTAATACCCATTTTCCACTTGTATACCTCGATCATGTCTCCCTCATTCTACGTCTTACAAGTGAATGTAATTTTAGGGTCTTCAATCTTTCTTCGTAAGGAAGATTTCTAATGCTATGTATTAATTTAGTCATTCTACGCTGAATGTTTTCTAACGAATTTATGTCCATTCTGTAATATGGAGACCAGATTTGAGCTGCGTAATCTAGGTGAGGCCTTACTAATGATGTATAAAGCTGTAATATAACCTCTGGACTTCTGTTGCTAACACTTCTTGATATAAATCCCAGTAATCTATTTGCCTTATTACGTACGCTTAGGCATTGCTGTCTTGGTTTAAGGTTGCTGCTTACCATCACCCCCAAGTCCTTCTCGCAATCTGTATGGCTAAGTTCTACGTTATTTAACTTATAAGTGCTTGGGTTATGGACACTCCGAGCTTCAGAACCTTGCATTTATCTACATTGAACTGCATCTGCCACTTTTCTGACCACGAATTAAGTTTGTCTAAATCTTCCTGAAGTTCTATGACATCTATGTTTGAATCAATTATCCTACCTATCTTCGTGTCGTCGGCGAATTTGCTCATATCACTAGTAATTCCCTCATCAAGGTCATTGATATATATTATAAATAACAATGGGCCTAAGACTGATCCCTGTGGAACACCACTTGTTACAAGTCCCCATTCGGATTTAACCCCATTTATGCACACTCTCTGCTTCCTATTGGTGAGCCATGACTCGATCCATGACAGCACTTTTTCCCCAATGCCATGAGCTGCCACTTTCTTTAACAGTCTCTGGTGCGGTACTCTATCAAAAGCCTTACTAAAGTCTAAATAAACAATATCGAATTCTTTATCGTGATCAACAGCCTACTATCACATACTATCACTACATACTATCATCCCACACTATCGCCACACACACACCATCACTACTATCATCCCACACTATCGCCACACACACACCATCATTACTATCATCCACACTATCACGCAAGCATTGATCTCATAATCAATATCAACTGCACTCAGGGCTGCAATTTCTACTCATAAAAATAAAAATAATAGGAATGTTGCATCATACACGATGCCACGACGGTGCCACAGTCAATACACTAGTCGAACTGTACAGTGCCACAGGAAGCTCTAAACCCGTTAGCATCACCCAACGACCGGGAAATGGGTTAAGCAAATATTTTTGTTAGTGCATTTGGGTTTGAGAAGAACCTGCTTAGTATGGGCCAGTAGCCCTGCTGTAGTGTTCCTCCTTTCTTAAGTTCTTATGAAATCAGATTCGATACCGGATCAAGGGCTCTTTACCGGCATCAAGGGCGCCACAGTTATGAGGAACCGAGGACGCTCAAAAATAGACCAGCCATGACGTTTCGCCAACCAGTGGCTTTATCAGTACAAGGACAAAATGTGAATTATGTCCTGGTGTTGACAAAGCTACTGGTTAGCAAACTTCTACGAATGAAGATACAGAGATGTTGCACATGTGTCTAATTCTTCATTTTGTCGGTACAGTATACCATTTATGTACATGATGTAATCAGTCCATCAACCTTGAAGAAGAGTCAGTTCCATGGTCTGGAAAGGATGTGCAGCTGAAGCATGAGAAAGGAATCTTAAATACTGAGGAAGGTGAGGTGGGAGATCTTGATGATGTTGCCCATGTGTCTTAATCCTCAACAATTATCAACATACCTGCAGATCGTGCTGAAGGATACACACGAGAAAAACTCTACATACAGCCTTGTTTCGCTCTGTGTGGAGCTTTACCAAGTCAAGACTTGATAACAAGTGAGCAGGAGGCTTACTGGCCCATACAAGGCAAGTCTTTCTTAAAATTATCCATTGCCACCCCACGTATTTGTCCAAAAGCTACCCAAGTGTTTGCTTCAGTACTCTATTAAGGAAGCTCTACAATAGAGCCTAACATGACAAAGTTCAACACAGAGCGAAATATGACCGGATAAAGTTATACACTAGGTGAAATCTGGCTTGATAAAGCTCTACACAACGATGCATGACTTGATAAAGCTCTACACGACGATGCGTGACTTGATAAAGCTCTATACACAGAATCGTAACTTAAATGATATATACAATACCGACAAATAGATCAATTAGACATGTAGTCACGTCTAATTCATCTACGCAGTTTAGAACATGATTTGTTAAAGCTCTAAACTGAGTGAAACATGGCTGCATAAAGCTCAGCACAGAGCAAACCATAACTTGTTAAAGACCTACACCGAATAAAATTTGGCTTGATAAAGCTCTGCAAAGAGCAAAATACATTTATAAAGCTCTAAGCGGAGAAAAAACCCTTGATGAAGCTTTGTGCAGAGGTGAAACGTGAATTCATAATGCTCCGAACGGTGCGAAAATCACAAGCTAAAGCTCTACACAGAGCGAAGCACTACTCGTTAAAGCTTTACACAGAACGAAACATGGAATGATTAAACTCTATAGTATAGAGCTCTACAGAGCGAAACGTGACTTAATTAAGCTCTTCACAGAGAGTAGAGCTCTACAGAGCGAAACATGAAATAAAAAGGCTCTACACAGAAACATGACTAGATGAAGCTCTGCGCTGATCAAAACACGGCTTGGAAAAGCTCCTTGCCGAGCAAACATGAAGAGGGAAAGCTCTACACTCAGCGAAGTCTTTCCTTGAGGAATTTATACAGGTGGAAACTCTCCGGAGAGGTGCAAGGCATCTGTCATATAGGTCTTCCTACCTGGATCAGGTCCTGATCAGCCAGGCTGTTACTGCCGGCCGCTGGCAATCCATCCTACAACCACAACCCGGCTGGCCAGGTACTGTCCAGCTCCCTCCTGAAGACAGCCAGGGGGTCTGTTGGTAATCCCCCCTTAAGGAGGCCTGGATTCTGATGAAGGCTCTTGGTCCTTTCGTCTAGGATCAAGTCTCAATATCTCTCATTCTCCAGGCGCTGTTTTGAACCCCCTTCCCACTTATTTTTTTAACGGCATTGTCTTGTTGCTGCTGGCGTTGTCATTTTCTTGCAAGTACCTTTGCATTGGCCTTTTTCCCAGGCGTTTGAAACTCGTTGGCCGTATAGCAAATATGTTCCCAAAGTAAAGGTTTGTAGGATAAAAGTTCCTATTACAAAGATTAGTGAAGCGACAGTTTCAAAGGCTTGCAGAGTAAAGGCTTGCAGAGTAAAGGCTTGCAGAGTAAAGGCTTGCAGAGTAAAGGCTTGCAGAGTAAAGGCTTGCAGAGTAAAGGCTTGCAGAGTAAAGGCTTGCAGAGTAAAGGCTTGCAGAGTAAAGGCGGCTTGTGTTATAAATGGCTGAGAGAACTGACAAGTTGAAGAATGAGACACTTGTGCAGCATTTGGGAATATTTACTAAGGAAACGCGTCAGCCAGTGGCTTCTTCAGTCTAATACAGAGAAGCACGGAGACAGATGAGGAGCTTGAGGTAATCAGTCTCTCAGCCTGGAGTCGATGTGTTCAGTCCATCACTCTTAAAGAACGTATAGCATATGCTCGGAGAAGTGGCTTATATACTGCAGTCAGGTGAGTAGAAGCAGCAGCAGATGGAGTCACCACCGGTGACTGGTGACTGGTGACTGGTGGATAAATCCACCCGTGAAAGTAGGTCATGACTGTAGGTTAGGCAAGCGTAGTAAAATTCCCTGTATCAACATCCCAAGATGTTGCTTATGTGAGACAGATGTGGTGTAAAGGGTCTAGACATAAGAAGATACTGTAGTTAAATTGTATGTATCCTTTCTCCCCTCGATACAGCCTGATAACAAGATAACATTCTGTTCTGTTCTTTTATAGGAAAGATAACGTGATGAGAGAAACGACAGGACAGACTTACAAGCATCAAGGTACCAATGGATAAGGTCAGTAGCCAATGAATGATAAGGTCATCAAGGTTCACCAGTGGAATGACAGGAACGGGGTAAAAAAAACACATATCAATGATAAGAATGATAAGAATGACTGGGCTTGTATTTCGTTTATGCAAGACCATTATCAGTATCATGTAGGTGTATAATCAAGATCAAGGGAAACCCTCATCAAGATGAAGGAAAAATTTAAATCAAGAACGACCTTTAAGAATATCAAGTGTGAGTCAGAATACGATCAAATGTGACCTTTAGAAAAATATGACGTTTAATAAGATGAAGTGTGAGCCATACTAAGATCAAGTGTGACCTTCATGTAGATAAAATGTGACCTTTAATAAGATCAAGTGTGAGCCTTACTAAGATCAAGTGTGACCTTCATTTAGATAAAATGTGACCTTTAATAATTTCAAGTGTGAGTTTATATCAAGTGAGGCCTCTAAGATCAAACGTAATTTTTATCAAGATCAAGGAAGGGAGGTAGGGAGAGAGAGAGAAAAAGAGATAGAGAGAAACATGAGCATATCGTCAGCTTATGCAAGATACAGAGATGTGGAATCGAACCTGGGACCAGCAAGGCGCAAGTGCAATGAGGCTAGAGCCACCAACCTGCCAAGACGACTCCGCCGGTCTACCAACGACCCAAGGTAAGTAAATTTATATATATATACATCTAGGTTTTTCTTCTTTTCTTAATAGCTCATGTTCTTCTTTATTTCCTCTATTGTCCATGGGGAAGTGGAAAAGAATCTTTCCTCCATAAGTCATGCGTGTCGTATGAGGCGACTAAAATGTCGGGAGCAATGGGCTAGTAACACCTTCTCCTGTATACATTTACTAAAAAAGAGAAGAAGAAAAACTTTATAAAATTGGGATGCTTGAATGTGCGTGGATGTAGTGCAGATGATAAGAAAGAGATGATTGCTGATGTTATGAATGAAAAGAAGTTGGATGTCCTGGCCCTAAGCGAAACAAAGCTGAAGGGGGTAGGCGAGTTTCAATGGGGAGAAATAAATGGGATTAAGTCAGGAGTATCTGAGAGAGTTAGAGCTAAGGAAGGGGTAGCAATAATGTTGAAGGATCAGTTATGGAAGGAGAAGAGGGAATATAAATGTGTAAATTCAAGGATTATGTGGATTAAAATAAGGGTTGGATGCGAAAAGTGGGTCATAATAAGCGTGTATGCACCTGGAGAAGAGAGGAGTGTAGAGGAGAGAGAGAGATTTTGGGAGATGTTAAGCGAATGTATAGGAACTTTTGAACCAAGTGAGAGGGAAATTGTGGTAATGGACCTAAATGCTAAATTAGGAGAAACATTTAGAGAAGGTGTGAGGTAAGTTTGGGGGGTCAGGTGTAAATGATAATGGGAGCCCTTTGATTGAAATTTGTATAGAAAGGGGTTTAGTTATAGGTAATACATATTTTAAGAAAAAAAGGATAAATAAGAATACAAGATATGATGTAGAGCGTAATGCCAGTAGTTTGTTGGACTACGTATTGGTAGATAAAAGACTGTTGAGTAGACTTCAGGATGTACATGTTTATAGAGGGGCCACAGATATATCAGATCAATTTTTAGTTGTAGCTACAGTGGGGGTAAAAGGTAGATGGGATTCAAGGAAAATAGAAGCAGCAAGTAAGAGAGAGGTGAAGGTTTATAAACTAAAAGAGGAGGCAGTTAGGGTAAGATATAAAAAACTATTGGAGGATAGATGGGCTAGTGAGAGTGTAGGCAATGGGGTCGAAGATGTATGGGGTAGGTTTAAGAATGTAGTGTTAGAGTGTTCAGCAGAAGTTTGTGGTTAAAAGAAAAACTTTCATCATCATTCACTCCATCACTGTCTTGCCAGAGGGGTGCTTTACACTACAGTTATCAAACTGCAACATTAACACCCCTCCTTCAGAGTGCCGGCACTGTACTTCCCATCTCCAGGACTCAAGTCCGACCTGCCAGTTTCCGTGAATCCCTTCATAAATGTTACTTTGCTCACACTCCAACAGCACGTCAAGTATTAAAAACCATTTGTCTCCGTTCACTCCTATCAAATACGCTCACGCATGCTTGCTGGAAGTCCAAGCTCCTCGCACACAAAACCTCCTTTACCCCTCCCTTCAACCTTTCCTAGGCCGACCCCTACCTCTCTCTCTCTCTCTCTATATATATATATATATATATATATATATATATATATATATATATATATATATATGTCCCACAATTTACACCAGATGTGGGCCCCATCCTATATATATATATATATATATATATATATATATATATATATATATATATATATATATATATATATAGGGAGGTACCCCTGGAACTGTGCTGGGGACCCTAATCTTCATAGAAAAGAATAAACTTACTTCTGGGAAAACTCAAGATTCTCTCCGGAGCTATTTGAATATTGTCTTCTCCTACCTCCCCCTATATTCTATGTTGTGAGACCCTTTACCCACTCTGCCTGCTGTATCCCAGCAAGTGAACACGTCTCCTGTATCTCCCCAGTTCTTAACAAAATAGGGAATAGCATAAGAGGGTACACATAAAAGTGGGAGCAATGGCTTCAGTTTACTTAATAAAATAAAGAGGAGAGGGAATACACCATATTCTTATGGAGAATTACTTAATATAATAATCGACCAATGAGACTTATTACCAGAGGGAGGTGGGAATGTTACCAGTAACACGTACTTGTACTCACTCTTAATTCGTCAACCAGCTGACCCGAGCTCCGCCCCTACGTGGCTCACTACACACTCGACTGTCCTGAGCTCCTGCTCACAGGCCCAACACAGTCAGCAACTCTGCCCGAATCTCCTCTCTTTAGCTGTTTTCTAGAGCTTATATGGTCCTCAAAGCCCTTCTCCCTTCTAAACTCCAGGTTTTGGGGTTCACCCCCCCCCCGCATGAGGAGTGCACCACTTGTGTTATGACCTGACGCCTACAGTTATCACACAAAGGGTAAACTTCTCGAACAATGGGACCTGAGACGTCCGGCGCCAGGAGTCTTCCACATTTTCTAACACCTCTCTGCCAAGACAAGGGCTGTGACAATTTACACTGGTTGGTGAGGTCAGCCTGTGACGTCAGTTGACCTACATCACATCCACCTTTTTCCCCCCAGTTTAAAATATCTGAGAACTAGGACAGTGTGTCCTAAATTATTAGACTATTTTAATCCTAACCCCTTCATTCTATTACAATACAAAAACAGATAATATAACATCACGTAGATCAGCATAATCAATAAACCCTAACAGAGGAAACGAATAACAATTGCTCTCTGATGCGAAACCTTCTTATCACCCTTTCCCCTTAAAACTTAGTATCTGGCTCCAGTGCCTTCCTGGCTCCAGTGCCTTCCCGTACCTTACTAGAAATAAAGTAGCTCCTGTAGGCATCCTCGCTAATTAACCATTTAGCTAAACCTCTTAAGGTTTTCCTGGCATGGAAAATAGCTCAAGCGGGTATTATTCCTTCATGTACTTGCAACTGAACCACTACACGACCACAAGGTCGCCTTTTTTCTTGCACCTTCCGCAACCATTTGCAACAAGGCAGGAATCGCAACCAGGACCCATCATTATCCTATTTCTCGGAACTACAAAAACTTCCCATCCCTCACATGAAACAAATCCTCCTCTGACGGCGAGCCGATTGATGTTTACAGTTCTCCACCTGAAAAGGAAATACATCCTATCTCTATGGTGATCCCTCCCAGCAAGGAGCTAGCTCACGTAATATAAAACACTGCTGACATAAAATAGATCATCCCCTGAAAGTGGAGATATCATACGTAAAAGATGCAGCCACTCTATTCAGCATTTCTCAAGCTTCACTGGCTAGTAGTAAATAAAAGTCGTGATTGGCTTGACTGGGAGCAGGCTATTGACCCAGAGGAAAGCTCTCTACAAATCATTGGGCTGGGGTGGCAGAAATATGAAGTGGTCGAGGAGGGCATAGGGTCCTTGTGTTATACTGCAGTATTCTTGCCATCACACCTCCAGATCTGTCTATTGATTCTACTAGAAGAGGGGTTAGCCAGGACTTCTGGCCGACCCTAGCACTTCTTAAATTGGGCCATGTCTCATTGTGTGAACTTCGTTGGCGTTGAATGCACAGCATCTGGGAACTTCACGACTCAGCAAGCCGCTTTTCTTCACCATGACAATACTCCTCAGGCACCAACGCCACCCTTCTTCTGCTCAGCCTCACCCATCAACTTCCACCTCTTCTTCCCAACTTGCTGCTCGCGGTGAAGGTGAAGCATAAGCGGCACAGTTGATGGTACTAGAGCTGGCTACCGCTTTTCCTCAAGTCTCCTAGGTCTATTAATAGCCCTCTGCCGGACCCTTACTGACTTCTTGACACTTCTGCGTCTCCATCACTCCAGGCCAAATAGATTCCAGGAGTCTCCTTGGCAAGTCCTGGCAATATCTCTGCATCTCCTGTGAATAATAGTAGGCGGCAGTATTGTTCTACAGGTAACTGGGTCTTATTGGTGGTGGGCAGCTCTCTAGAGTATTGAACTGAGTGAGGGCGAGGTGAGCGGTCAGCTCCTTCCCTCAGGGTCCCATTTACTCATAACACTCCCTCCCTCCAGCAATAATTCCCTTACAAATTTCGTCTATACGTTCTTGACCTTGTATTCATACCCACATATCCCTCTTCCAGCTGATTTAAACTAGCTTCCCCATGTACCTCATTATTTACAGTCCTTTCATCCACCACATTAACATTAGGCATCACTATTTCCTCTTCAGACCAGAATAGCTTGAGTTTATTACAATGAATAATCTTCTCACTCTGGTTCTGAAACAACCCTTTTACCTTTACATTTACTGGTCCCCTTTTTTCTAAGATGCGGTTAGGACCTTTCACCTTGGACCGAGAGACGTCAGGTGTTAACACATTTTCTAACACCTTTCTGCCAAGGCAAGGGCTGTGACAATTTACATTGGTTGGTGAGGTCTGCCTGTGACCTCAGTTGACCTACTTCACAATGTAGACTTCATTTAAAGACAAAATACATTGACAAAAATACAATAGGGAGTAGAACAACATAGATAACATCTCAGAGCTATATCTCTAATAAATAACAAAAAAGGCACAATACCGTGACTGGAACAATACACACACAACCCGCACATATAAAAAGAGAGGAGCTTACGACGACGTTTCGGTCCGACTTGGACCATTTACAAAGTCACACTAACACGAAGGATTGTTGTTGTTGTATGTTCGCCGGTACATCCGGCCCGGGTCTTCTCCAAATGGTGACCCAAATGGTGATCAGTTTGTCCCAGTGGGACCGTTTTTGTTCTTTGGGAGGAGCTGGTCTACTGGAAGAGTCTGCGAGGGTGTCCCACCGAACGGCTGCTTCAATGAACCTGGGGTATTGAGCTCCTACCACATCTCTCAATCGTTCTGGGACAATCTCCTTGAGTAGTCCACTGGAAGTCAAACACGAGGACAGAAATGCAGGTAAAGCTACCTGCGTTGCCTTGCGCACCCCTATACCTCTCAGTCGCACTGGGAGGGTTGCCTGATCCCATTGCTGATCTTCCAGTGACAGATTCAATGCCTTCTTAAAGATTGATCTCAAGAGTGAGTCATATTCGTTGAGTGTTGGGTTGTCAAAAGAGGGTGCGCACCTTAGAAAGTAAGTGAGTCTTGGCAGAGTAAGACACCTTGTGAGGAGATACAGAGTATCATGGGCATCAAGACCTCTTATTCTCTCCTACATTGTCTTCAGGTCATTCAGTTTGTCCTTGAGGACTGTGTCGATGGCCTGATGACCCAGCGGTGCTCACAAGAGGGTGCTCTTGGATGGAGTGGTAGTAAAGTCTTCAGGGAGGATTGTTCGCACAACTCTGATTATTTCCTGGATTGTTGTGATTATTTCAAACTTGGAAGGATTGAGGATGAGTCCCATTGCTTCTCCCTGTGTCTTCACCAGTTATAGGTCCTCTTACAGGGACTCTTCAGTACCTGCCAGAGTGCCATCATCCAGGTACCAGATGTTGAGCTCCATGCATGCAGGGGATGAGATGAAAAGCTGTAAGCCACCTGCCTGAAAGCTGGGTGCCTTGGATCAACGTCTAGCGTGACCGTACCAGTGTGGTACGGTCAGCAAAGCACTGCATACCTTGTCATGAGGTTCGTAGGTTCGAGTCTCCGTCGGCCAGAGATCAGTGTTTGTGAATATTTCGCCTGCTCTTGCGAATTCCTAGCATATATATATATATATATATATATATATATATATATATATATATATATATATATATATATATATATATATATATATACTAGGTGTACTCACCTAGTTGTGGTTGCAGAGGTCGAGTCATAGCTCCTGGGCCCGCCTCTTCACTGGCCGCTAATGGTTCACTCTCCCTGCGCCATGAGCTTTATCATACCTCTTCTTAAAGCAATGAATGGAACCTGCCTCCACTACATCGCTTCCCAAACTATTCCACTTCCCGACCACTCTGTGACTGAAGAAATACTTCCTAATATCCCTGTGATTCATCTGAGTCTTCAAATTCCAACTGTGTCCCCTTTCTGCTGTGTCCCATCTCTGGAACATTCTGTCTCTGTCCACCTTGTCAATTCCTCTCAGTATTTTATATGTCGTTATCATGTTACCCCTATCTCTCCTGTCCTCCAGTGTCGTCAGGTCGATTTCCCTTAACCTCTCCTCGTGCTTGGCTAGGTGTGGGTTCCAAACTGGAGCTGCATACTCCAATATGGGCCTAACGTACACAGTGTACAGGGTCCTGAACGATTCTTTAATAAGATGTCAGAATGCTGTACTTAGGTTTGCTAGGCGCCCATATGCTGCAGCAGTTATTTGGTTGATGCGCGCCTCAGGAGATGTGTCTGGTGTTATACTCACCCCAAGATCTTTTTCCTTGATTGAGGTTTGTAGTCTCTGACCCCCTAGACTGTACTCCGTCTGCGGTCTTCTTTGTCCCTCCCCAATCTTCATGACTTTGCACTTGGTGGGGTTGAACTCCAGGAGCCAATTCCTGGACCAGGCTTGCAGCCTGTCCAGATCCCTTTGTAGTTCTGCCTGGTCCTCGTCCGATTGAATGCTTCTCATCAACTTCACATCATCTGCAAACAGGGACACTTCGGGGTCTATTCCTTTCGTCATGTCGTTGACAAATACCAGAAAGAGCACCGGTCCTAGGACTGACCCCTGTGGAACCCCACTCGTCACCGGCGCCCACTCTGACACCTCGCCACAGACCATGACTCGCTGCTGTCTTCCTGACATGTATTTCCTAATCCATGTGTGTGTGTGTGTGTGTGTGTGTGTGTGTGTGTGTGTGTGTGTGTGTGTCTGGCTGGGCGGATTCCATAGGAAATTAAACATTTCGTTTTTGGAGCCTCATTATGCGCTTTGAAGAAGGATGGGGGAATCAGACCCATTGCTGTTGGTAACAATCTTCGCCGTCTCTTTGCCAAATCAGCAGTAAGAAACATTCGCCAAGGAGCTGCCAATTTACTCCAGCCACACCAACTGGGCTTTGGGGTCTCTCAAGGCAGTGAAGTGGCAACTCATGCGGCAAGGGCCTACATCAGGGATTTACCAGAAGACAAGGCCATAGTCAAACTTGACTTCAGAAATGCTTTTAATATGGTGAAAAGAGATGTGGTCTTGCCGGCCGTTCGGGATCTGTTCCCCATTCTTTTTCCCTTCATTTCAACTGGCTACAGCAAACCTTAAATTCTTTTGTTTGGCGAACATGAAATTCCCTCATCAGAGGGTGCTCAGCAGGGTGACCCACTCGCTCCACTTCTCTTCTGCTTGGCAGTAAGAGAATTAACTTCCAACCTACGCAGCGAGCTCAACATCTGGTAACTGGATGATGGCACTCTGGCAGGTACTGAAGATTTCCTGTAAGAGGACCTATAACTGGTGAAGACACAGGGAGAAGCCATGGGACTCATCCTCAATCCTTCCAAGTTTGAAATAATCACAACAATCCAGGAAATAATCAGAGCTGTGCGAACAATCCTCCCTGAAGTCTTTACTACCACTCCATCCAGGAGCACCCTCTTGGGAGCACCGCTGGGTCATCAGGCCATCGACACAGTCCTCAAGGACAAACTGAATGACCTGAAGACAATGTAGAAGAGAATAAGAGGTCTTGATGCCCATGATACCCTGTATCTCCTCACAAGGTGTCTTACTCTGAGAAGACTCACTTACTTTCTAAGGTGCACACCCTCTTTTGACAACCCAACACTCAACGAATATGACTCACTCTTGAGATCAATCTTTAAGAAGGCATTGAATCTGTCACTGGAAGATCAGCAATGGTATCAGGCAACCCTCCCTGATCAGGCAACCAAAGAATCTAACCCAAAACACACATGTCATACCCAATGATTTCACCCACCTCATTACAAACTCCACCTTCACACCAACCACCCATAGTTCCCCATCAGGTATCCCACTTTCCCAACCCCAACTTAACCCCCAGACTACGGTTTTAGAAAAGAAGTTAAAGGTTTGGTATACAAATGCAGATCGTATAACAAATAAATGTGAGGAGTGGCATGAAAGAATAAAGGAGACATCCCCAGACATAATAACACTCACAGAAACGAAACTCACCAGGATGATAACAGATGCAATCTTTCCACCCGGATATCAAATCCTCAGGAAAAATAGAGGGAGCAGAGGAGAAGGAGGAGTTACACTGCTCATTAAGGACAGTTGGAGATTTGAGGAAGTGGAAGGAATGGATGGAATGGGCGAAAGGGACTACATAGTAGGAACAATTCAGTCTGAGGGCCATAAGGTGGTAATTGCTGTAATGTTCAACCCACCACAGAACTGCCTGCAGGAGGCCAAGAGAAGAATACGACGACAGCAACAGAGCAATGGTAGACACACTAGCCGAGGTGGCCAGAAGAGCCCACATGGGGAGAGCAAAGTTACTAGTTATGGGTGATTTCAATCACAAATAGATTGATTGGGAAAACCTGGAGCCTCACAGGGGTCCTGAATCATGGAGAACCAATATGACGGATATGGTACTGGAAAACCTCATGCATCAACATGTTAGAGACACTACCAGAGAGAGAGGGGAGGATGATCCAGCAAGACTGGACCTAGTATTCACCTTGAGTAGTTCGGACATCGAGGATATCACGTATGAAAGGCCCCTTGGAGCTAGTGATCATTTGGTTCTGTGTTTTGATTATATAGTTGAGCTACAAGTGGAGAGGGGAGCAGGAATAGGAAGGAAGAAACGAAACTACAAAAGGGGGGACTACACAGGCATGAGGAACTTCCTACAAGACGTTCAGTGGGAGAGAGAATTGGCAGGAAAACCAATAAAAGAAATTATGGAATATGTGACAATCAAATGCAAAGAGGCAGAGGAGAGGTTCGTCCCCAAGGGAAACAGAAGTAATGGGAAGACCAAAACGAGTCCTTGGTTCACCCAGAGGTGTAGGGAGGCAAAAATAAGTGTAATATAGAATGGAAAAAGTACAGAAGACAAAGGACCCAGGAAAAAAAAGAGATTAGCCGAAGAGCCAGAAACGAATATGCACAGGTAAGAAGGGAGGCTCAGCGACAATATGAAAATGATATAGCATCAAAAGTCAAGTCTGACCCGAAGCTGCTGTATAGCCACATCAGGAGGAAAACAACAGTCAAGGACCAGGTAATCAGGCTGAGTAAGGAAGGTGGGAAGTTCACAAGAAACGACCAAGAGGTATGTGAGGAGCTCAACATGAGATTTAAAGAAGTATTTACAGAGGAGACAGGAAGGACTCCAGGAATTCAGAATAGGGAGGTATACCAACAAGTGCTGGATGAAATACACACAACCGAGGAGGAGGTGAAGAAGCTGCTATGTGAACTCAATACCTCAAAAGCGGTGGGACCTGACAACATTTCTCCGTGGGTCCTTGGAGAGGGAGAAGAGATGTTAAGTGTGCCACTAACAAAAATCTTCAACACATCCATTGAAACTGGGCAACTACCTGAGGCGTGGAAGATGGCAAATGTAGTCCCAATTTTTAAGAAAGGAGACAGACACGAGGCATTAAACTACAGACCTGTGTCACTGACGTGTATAGTATGCAAAGTCATGGAGAAGATCATCAGGAGGAGAGTGGTTGAGCACCTAGAAAGATACAAGGTTATAAACGACAACCAGCCCGGTTTCAGGGAAGGAAAATCCTGTGTCACAAACCTACTGGAGTTTTATGACAAGGTAACAGAAGTAAGACACGAGAGAGAGGGGTGGATAGACTGCATTTTCTTGGACTGCAAGAAGGCGTTCGACACAGTTCCTCACAAGAGGTTAATGCAAAAGCTATAGGATCAGGCACACGTAACAGGAAAGGCACTGCAATGGATCAGAAAATATCTGACAGGGAGGCAACAACGAGTCATGGTACTTGACGAGGTGTCAGAGTGGGCACCTGTGACGAGTGGGGTTCCACAAGGGTCAGTCCTAGGACCTGTACTGTTTTTGGTATATGTGAATGACATAACGGAAGGGATAGACTCAGAAGTGTCCCTGTTTGCAGATGATGTGAAGTTAATGAGAAGAACTAAATCAGTCGAGGATCAGGCAGGACTACAAAGAGACCTGAACAGGCTACAAGCCTGGTCCAGTAACTGGCTCCTTGAATATAACCCTGCCAAATGTAAAGTCATAAAGATCGGGGAAGGGCAAAGAAGACTGCAGAGAGAGTATAGTTTATGTGGCCAAAGACTGCAAACCTCACTCAAGGAAAAAGATCTTGGGGTGAGTAAAATACCGAGCACATCTCCTGAGGCACACATCAATCAGATAACTGCTGCAGCATACGGGCGGCTGGCAAACCTAAGAATAGCGTTCCAATACCTCACTAAGGAATTGTTCAAGACTCTGTACACCATATACGTCAGGCCCATACTGGAGCATGCAGCACCAGTTTGGAACCCACACCTGGTCAAGCACGTCAAGTAATTAGAGAAAGTGCAAAGGTTTGCAACAAGACTAGTCCCAGAGCTAAGGGGATTGTCCTACGAAGAAAGGTTAAGGGAAATCGGCCTGACGACACTAGAGGACAGGAGGGTTAGGGGAGACATGATAACGACATATAAAATACTGCGAGGAATAGATAAGGTGGACAGAGACAAGATGTTCCAGAGAGGGGACACAGAAACAATGGGTCACAATTGGAAGTTGAAGACTCCTATGAGTCAAAAAGATGTTAGGAAGTATTTCTTCAGTCATAGAGTTGTCAGGAAGTGGAATAGCCTAGAAATCGACGTAGTGGAGGCAGGAACCATACATATAGAGAGAGGACCTAGTAGCAATCAGTGAAGAGGCGGGGCCAGGAGCTATGAATCGACCCCTGCAACCACAAACAGGTGAGTACAAATAGGTGAGTACACCGACCGTATCCCACCGAAGCGGGGTGGCCCAATTTACATTTAGTAACATAATCAGGAGAAGAGGTTACTAGCCCCTTGCTCCCGGCATTTTAGTCGCCTCCTACGACACATGGCTAATGGAGGAAGAATTCTGCTCCACTTCCCCATGGAGATAAGTGGAAATAAACAAGAACAAGATCTAGTAAGAAAAATAAAAGAAAACCAAGGAGGGTGTGTATATATATGCTTGTACATGCAAGTGTGTGACCTAAACGTAAGTAGAAGTAGCAAGACGTAGCTGAAAGCATGCATGTTCATGAGACAGAAAAAAAAGACACCAGCAATCCTACCATCATGTAAAACAATTACAGGTTTTCGTTTTACACTCACTAGGCAGGACGGTAGTACCTCCCTGGGTCGCTTCTGTGTACCAACAACCTACTACCTACCTATATATATATATATATATATATATATATATATATATATATATATATATATATATATATATATATATATATATATATATATATATATATATATATATATTCGATTCCCAGCCAGGGCAGAAACATTGGGCGTGTTTCTTTACACCCGTTGTCTATGTTCCCCATCAGTAAAATGGGTACCTGGGTGTTAGTCGACTTGTGTGAGTCGCATCCTAGGACACTGACCTAATCTGCACGAAATGCTCAGCATAACAAGGGACTTTCTATATAGTAGTATGTCACTGATGTCAGCTAGGCCTGTATACCATGTACATGTACTTGTAGTAAATAAAGATATTATTATTATCATTTACTAAACTGCGGCAGGCCAGGTTTCAACCTCACGAACATTGTCCGGCCTCAAGGGGCCAAACATTGTACATGTCGCCCTACCATCTGAGCCATCGATCCTACAAACAACATGAGCCTAGCGCACTAGACTTGTTTCATGTTGTGAGGTCACTCGTGGCAGATGTATGCTCAAGGATTAATTTCAGCCTCCTCCTGTTTGAATACCCGACTCCACAAGCAGTCTATATAGCAATGAAACCACGAAACAAGTGGTTTTGATTGCTATATAGACTACTTGTGGAGTCGGGTATTCAAACAGGAGGAGGCTGAAATTAATCCTTGAGCATACATCTGGCACGAATGTCCTCGCAACATGAAACAAGTCTAGTGCGCTAGGCTCATGTTGTTTGTAGGATCGATGCTCAGATGGTAGGCGCATGTACATGTTTGGCCTTGAGGCCGGACATGTCGTAGGTTGAAACCTGGCCTGCCGCAGTTTAGTAAAACCATCCCAACCCTCTTCAACCCCCACTACTCATACTTGCACTAGCCCACCTTTCTGCCAATAGTTGCTTATATCTCACTCTAACTTCCTCCTCCCCTAGTTTATACACTTTTACCTCTCTCTTACTTGCTGTTGCCATTTTCCTTTTTTCCCATCTACCCCTTACTCTTACTGTAGCTACAACTAAATAATGATCCGATATATAAACATGTACATCCTGAAGTCTACCCATCAACCTTTTATCCACCAGTACATAATCTAACAAACTACTTTCATTACATGCTATATCATACTTTGTATACTTATTTATTCTCTTTTTCATAAAATATGTATTACTTATTACCAAACCTCTATCTACACATAGCTCAATTAAAGGCTCCCCATTTTCATTTACCCCTTTCACCCAAAATTTACCTACTACTCCCTCCACAAC
This sequence comes from Cherax destructor, assembly GCA_009830355.1. NCBI lineage: Eukaryota > Metazoa > Arthropoda > Malacostraca > Decapoda > Parastacidae > Cherax > Cherax destructor. Next base: position 29,264 of record WNWK01003558.1, read on the forward strand.
ATTTTTACCCTCTTTACCATTGAGATCCCCAACCAAAAGTATCTCTTACTTGGTTCAAAAATCCCCAGGCACTCACTCAATATTTCCCAATATTTCCCCACACACACACACACACACAACAGGCCTAGTGTTTAATTGACATGTGCCTAGGACAAAATGGTAACTAACATTACACTACCACACTCACACTACACACACCACTCATAACTCCAGGTGCATAAACACTTACTATAACCCACTTTTCACATCCAACCCTTATTTTACTCCACATAATCCTTGAATTGATACATTTATATTCCCTCTTTTCCTGCCATAACTTATCCTTCAACATTATTACTACTCGTTCTTTAGCTCTAACTCTATTTGAAACCCCTTACCTAATCCCATTTATTTCTCTCCACTGAAACTCTCCTACCCTCTTCAACTTTGTTTCACTTAAAGTCAGAACATCCAGCTTCTTTTCATTCATAACATAAACAATCATCTCTTTCTTATCATTCGCACAACATCCACGCACATTCAAACATCCCACTTTGACAGTTTTCTCCTTTTTCTTTTCAGTAAGCCATACGGGTAAAGGGGTTACTAGCCCATTGCTCCCGGCATTTTAGTTGACTTTTACAACACGCATGGCTTACGGAGGATAGATTCTTATTCCAATTCCCCATGGATATGAAAGAAAATGCAATAAGAATAAGAACTATTAAGATAAAATCAAAGAAAACTCAGATTAGTACCTCCCCGAGTGGTTGCTGCCTACCAACCTACTACCTACAATATATATATATATATATATATATATATATATATATATATATATATATATATATATATATATATATATATATATATATATATATATATATATATATGTCGTGAAGATTAGGTAAAACTTGCGATTTTGGCTTAAATAGCAACGCTCACCTTGCCATATAAGACAAGTGAAAATTTGTGTATGCAATAATTTCGCAAAAATCATTCTGAACCTAAGGAAAACAATATATTTCATTGTGTTTGTTTATTATTAAATTATTGTAAACGTATCTAAAATATATTTAGTTGGGTTAGGCTAAATTAAATTGCGCTTGTTATAATAAGGTTAGGTAGGTTTTCAAAGTTTCTTTTGATACAAAATTTTAAATTTTTACATTAACATAAATGAAAAAAATATATATCTATACGTATAAGAGAAAATTTTAGAAAGGACTTAATTTTAAATGAGTTATTGCTAATTGACCAGTTTTACCTAATCGGCACGACAATATATATATATATATATATATATATATATATATATATATATATATATATATATATATATATATATATATATATATATATATATATATATATATATATATATATATATATATATATATATATATATATATATGCATTCTGATAAAATTACACCTCATTTATTTCTCAAATCAATACTTACAGCCCTAATTTTTAAAGGGGTAAGCCAGCTGAAGGTCTCGGTCAGATGACCTAAAGCTCCAGCTGCGGGTCATCATATGACTAAGACCCGCGTCAGGAAACACTTGTCCTGTTTCCTGACGAATCTTACCTAACCTAATAATATCCTGCATTAAGGCTTCTCATTTTTTATTTTCTATCTGTAGTCAATGATTCTCAGAACCTTTAGTCTTGGTGACGCTCTCAGTCAGAAGAATTCGATCCAAATCCAAACGAGCTTCACTAAAAGTTTAGATTCTTTAGCAACTCGTCTATGGTGGAACACACTCAACTCTAGCTACCAGCGAGTGCCACACATATTATGTTAGGAACGAGTTCAGCAACTCTGGTCATAGGGCACGTGAACACGCCCTGTTCCAAGGATATTGGATGAGGCGTTTCGAGTTATGAACTTAAAATAACCCAAAAGTTGATAGAAGAAAAAATAAAAATAAAAGTCATGCAACCTCTTAAAGGTATCCCTACAGGGATCCCTAATTATATTTCAGTATGATGAAAAGTGTTAGAGCAGCCGCTTCAGCTTCACAATAGATCTGGCAAGTGTACTTGGTGTAATCAGATAAATCTATCACCTATCTGCCTGACTAATGATGAGGTAGCACAACTAGATCTTAGTAAGATGCAAGATGTTACAGCATGTAATGTATAGTAAGATGTCACTGTAACTGCATATGATGTGGCAATACCTACGAGTTGTAGATGATAAAGACCTTATTCAGACAATGCTGTGTCTGTGCAAGCGTAACTTTATCTATATTAATCTTCCAATTACCGCTGTTGTGACTTTGTTATCCTCAAGTTCCTGCTTTACGAGAGTCGTGCTTAGTGTACCAGGCGTAATCAGATAAGCCTATCACCATTCTTTCTGACTACTGATTAGGAAGCAGCAAGCAACAGTGCCACTCACATAGGATTTCCAACCAAACTGAGGGTAGTGCCACGGGTACAGGTCGTGGGAGAGTACCAAGCCAGTCAGCGGAGGTGCGCCCGGCGGACGGGAGACAGTGTGCTTAATTTAGCCAGTGTTACTGTGACGGTGTTCAGATGCTCAGAACACTAACTCTGCCGCTCACGATGTAGGTCCAGTGTTGATAAAAAAAATCTAAGCATAGTAAGAGCACTAAGTAATAATGATACCAGTCTGATGACAGTGACACATACAACGTAGCTTGAATTTTAGAGGAAGAAGGTAGAGACAGGCTGCAAGTGTGATAAATGAAGTGGCAGTTCAACACCTGGTGTAGAAACAAAGAAGGTGAAAAAACTAGTATACATCGCTCAAGGAGAAAGATCTGAGAGTGAACATCGTGCAGAACATTTCATCCAAGCTGCACCTAAATTACATAACATTCTTCAACTTTTCGGTTTTCTAAGTCAATGTACATTACATAACATTGGCATAGACCAGCTCAGGGAATCTTGTAGGATTGTATACGACCTATGTCAGGCTATTATAGAGTATACGCAGCACCAGCACCTGGTTAAGCATGTTCAGAAACTAGAGAAGGTTCAGATGATTTCAGCTACTCCCTCGGGCTGAGGAATGTGAGCAATGAAGAGAGATTAAAGAAACGAAAATGAACAAACTAATAAGAAAAAAGAGGCAGGAACGATAAGATTATCGTATATAAGATAAGATACAGGATCTGAGAGAGGGCAAACAGGACCAAGATGAAATGCGAGTCATAGGGGCGAGTGGGCATAGACACATGAGAGAGGGCAAACAGAGCCAGACTGAAATGCGAGTTATAGGGGTGAGTGGGCATAGACAAAAACTAAAAACACATATGAGCCAGAGGGAGACGAGGAAATAACTCAATCTGAGTGGAAGACAAGTGGAGGCAAACTCAATACAAATTATTAAAAGTCGTATGATAAAGTCCAAGAGGCCAGGAACTAATAATGTTCCTCGATTGTATTTTAAGAGGCTGGGCCAGGAACTGAGAATCGAGCCCCGGAAACACAACTTGATGAGTTAAATTCAGTGATTAAAAGTCTAATAATAGTGCCACGAGGCACTAGGTCAGTGTATATGGATCGAGTCTCAGCTGCTGGCCCCACTTCTTCCCGGCTAGTTTTATATCCTGTTGATCCCGTCGTAAAATCTGTGTATAGTGCCTGATGCAACTATTCCCTAGTCTAAATCAGTGCACTTGCTGAGCACCATGAAGAAGTATTTCCATTTATTGCCATTATCCTCTATCCTCTGTTTTCGAAGTGCTTGTTAATGTTGACCTTATGAGATGTGCTGAGCATCTTTATGATGGTACCATGTCTTCCTCGGTTCTTCTCTCCTTTCTTCTCCAACACAAATATCATCGTGAAACACTGGTCTTTGTCTACTATCTTCGCAGGTTTGACTACATGTAAGCTCTTGGCTCCTGTTACACCATGCTCTATGATAGATGGGTCTTACATGAAACATTTAATGTTAAATTAATATTCTTCTAAGGTTCCTGAGGCTTATGAGTGCCTAGGTTGCTATATATTCATAAGCAAGTCTATCCTCTGTCTGATCTTCTTTCTTAATTTCTGATTTTCACAACCTGGCACTTGGAGTTAATTTCCAGTAGCTAATTGTCTGACCACATTTGTTGTGTGTACAAGTTTATGTGTGATTACATATTTGTGGTTACGCGAGGAGAACTTTCCTCGTTGTGTCCCATATTCGGCGTCTTTAATTTGCCATATAATATTTTTTTTAACTGAATATAGTACTTGTTGCTATTTCTTCGATTCCTTTTTGTTTATTTTACCACTCTATTTGCTGAGGAAAAATCCTATTGTTTATTATTCAGATTGGTTACTAAGTAATATGTAAAACATTTTCTGGTCAAGTACGAATGCTGAAGACACTCAACTAGTTATATTTCTACATAAAGTTAGTTTGTCTTATTGTTACTGTTTGTAGTTTCCTTTAAAACAGAAAATCTCGCATCTGTTGCAATAGTTTCACTTAAATCCCACCGATTTTTTTTTTATTTCCAGATTACCCTTTCGTTATTTTTTTGAAATCCGCACAAATATTTTGTATAATGATTTAAAAAAAAAGTTCATGCAACTATTGGTATGTGCAGATGTCCTTCAGTTAGGGACTTATTTTTACTAGCTAAGGAAATATTGTTTTTGGATGGTGAAAAACGTTTTGTTTTTTAGTGATTCATGGTGTATTATTTTAGGGGTTTAGGAGTTGCTTTATAGTTGCTAATAATCTTTTTGTGAGGTTTAATGACGTATTTTTCGGTACTTGTGTATTATTTTTAATAGATACGAGTAAATTTTAATAAAGATATATTTTCTGTTGTAGGCAGATGGATGGTATATATAAATTTTAAATAAATTCTTTGTAAGTTCAAACAGCATTCAGTCCATCACAAATATTTATATTTTCTAATTCTGAAATTTCATTCCATTAATAAAATAACACTTATTTTATTAATGCACAGTCTTGCACAAAAACTTCACAAGAGGATTTAATAGTTTTTAACAATATATAATACAGGAAATTTTGAAGAAACTCATAATAATAATTTTCATGAACATGCAATATATTGTGAAAAAATAAGAATGTAGTTGAGGGCGTGTCTCTGTGTAACCAGGAAATATTTTAAAGGTTAAAAGTATGTTTCTGTAGGTTAGGATGGGTTAGGTTAGGTTAAATTTGGTTAGATGTGACGTATTTCTCACCAAGCCGGAAAATAAGCTTTCAGCCTGAGAGGTGTCTGTTTCCTTGAGAGGAACTAGATAAAAAAAATAAATTAAAGTTGCTTATTATTGGTGCTCCAGGATGTAAGAATAGTGTATCTTGCAAGAATATATTCCAAATAGAGAAATTATACCTTAAATTGATAAATAATAAATTAAAATATTTCATAGGCCAGAAGGGAGGCATTTACAGGCGAATCAGAAAAATTGAGAGACACTTAAGGAATCAATATATTCAATGAAATAGAGAAATCAATAAAGTAATAAGAAAAAAACAACATAGATTAAGAAATTAAAGTCGCAAGGGAATCAAAGACCAAGAGAAAAGGTGTCTTTCAGGTATCTAGGTATAGGAAGAAAATTAAAACACTTAAAATCCGCTCAGGTCAAGTTACTGTCAGTGACAAAGAAACGTAGACAATCTTCAACACTTATTTCCTTTCATTTTTTTACGCAGGAAGATACTAGTGAAATTCCAGAAATAAAAAGTTATAGGACCAGGTGAAAATAAGTTTTGAACAATCAGTCACTAGTGACATGGTTCCCTGACAAATAAATAGATAAAAACCTAACAAATCCCCTGGCCCTGATGAACTGTACTCACGAGTTATAAAGGAATGTAAGGAGGAACTTAGCAAACTACTAGGTAGACTTTTCAACATGTCACTACAAATTGGAATAGTACAGGATAAGTGGAAAATAACAAATGTAATACCTATCTACAAAACAGGAGATAGGTTGTTGGCTTCGAATTATAGACCAATTAGTCTTCCGAATCTACTACTTTTTTCACTAAAGTATTTGAGGCGGTAGATCATGGTAATGAATATGATATATTGTATATGGACTTCGGTAAGGCTTTTGATAGAGTTCCACACAGGAGATTGTTGAGGAAAGTACAGGCACTCGGAATATAAGAGGAAATTTTCTCCTGACAGTGGCTAACAGATAGTTTGCATAAATGGGGATAAATCATAGTGGGAACGCATCACGAGCGGTGTTCCACAGGGGTCAGTGTTGGATCCTTTGTTATTTTCACTATACATAAGCGACATAGATGAGGAACTAAATAGCAACAAAAGAAAATTTGTCGATGACACTAAATTAGGCCGGCAGATTAATTCTCACGTGGACATTAGAGCGTTGCAGGAAGATCTGAAGAGACAGTTGTAGTGGTCGGAGAAATGGCAGATGCAGTTTAATGTAGACAAATGTAAAGTACGAAGCCTGGGAAAAGGAAATAATCATGGCGTTGATAAACTTAACAATCTAGATATCAATCAATCTGAATGCAAAAAATGAAAAAAAAAATCCATGAATGGTATACAATACCGACAAGATGAAAAATTAGACACATGTTCAACATCTGGGTATCTTTATTGTAGACGTTTCGCCCTCCAGTGGCTTTGTCAATACAAATTCTAGGACATAATTTGAAGACAGGAGAACTCATCTTTTGTATATAGTCCTACTGTTTTCAAATTATGTCCTAGAATTTGTATTGTTAAAACCACTGGATGGCGAAACGTCTACAATAAAGATATCCACATGTTGCACATGTGTCTAATTTTTCATCAAAAAAAAAAAAAATTATTAGTTGTGGTTAGTAGTAATCTAAAGCCATAACAACAGTACAAAAATGTTCGCAATGAAAGTAATAATTTTTTGGGTTTCATGTAAGGAAATATAAATAACAGGATTCCCCAGGTTGTACTTCAACTTGAGATATCCTTGGTAAGGCCTCATTTAGGTTATGCTGCTTAGTTCTGGTCACTGTATTACACTATGAACCTAAATGTACTGGAAAACCAACACAGAAGTATGACAAAGTAGATCCCATATATCATAAAGTTTTCATACAAGGGGGAATATAATTGAGGTTTATAAATGGAAGACAGACATAAATAAAATGTATAAATAACGTGATTAAAAATATCTAACGAAGACAGGAGTTGCAGCAGTGGATTCAGATTGGAAAAAAATAGATTTAGAAAAGATGTATGAAAGCATTGGATTGGTAATAGAGTTGTAGGTGAGTGGAACAAACTCCCGAGTAGCGTTACTGAAGGGAAAAGCTTGAGTAACTTTAAAAATAGGCTAGACAAGTACTGACAAGGAGAATGAAATGTGCCAGATTTTTAATAATTATTTTTTCTCAGTTTTCACACAGGATACTAACAATATCCCAATAATTATTTTTTATAGTGGGCGTGAAGAAGATAAATTATGTAATATCACAGTCACTAGGGATATAGCTATCAAATAAGTAGACCGATTAAAGCAAAATAAATCCCCTGGCCCTGATGAACTTTTTTTCAAGGGATCTTAAGGAGTGTAAATTGAAACTTTGTAAACCATTGACTAATATTTTTAATATATCTCTTCAAACAGGTGTAGTGTCTGATATGTGGAAGATGGTCAATGTAATTCCTATTTTTAAAGCAGGGGACAAGTCGTTACCGTCAAATTACCGCCCAATAAGCCTGACCTCAATTGTAGGCAAATTACTAGAGTCAATTATAGCTGATATTATAAAAAACCATCTTGATAAGCATAATTTGATTAATGATACTCAGCATGGATTCACGAGGGGCCGTTCCTGCCTAACTAGTTTATTAACTTTTTTTCAGTAAAGCTTTCGAAGCTGTTGATCACGATCAAGAATTCGATACTGTTTATTTAGATTTTAGTAAGGCTTTTGACAGAGTACCGCACCAGAGACTGTTAAAGAAAGTGGCAGCTCATGGCATTGTGGGAAAAGTGCTGTCATGGAATGAGTCATGGCTCACGAACAGAAAGCAGAGAGTGCGCATAAATGGGGTTAAGTCTGATTGGATCAGTTTTAAGCCCGTTGTTGTTTATAATATATATAAATTACCTTCACGAGGGAATTACTAGTGATATGAGCAAGTTTGCTGATGACACGAAGATAGGTAGGATAATTTATTCAAACGTAGATGTCAGGGAACTTCATTAGGATTTAGACAAACTCAATTCCTGATCAGAAAAGTGGCAGATGTAGTTCAATGTAGATAAATGCAAAGTTCTGAAGCTCGGGAGTGTCCATAACCCTAGCACTTAGAAGCAAAATAATGTAGAACTTAGCCATGCAGATTGCGAAAAGGAATTGGGGGTTATGGTAAGCAGCAACCTTAAACCAAGACAGCAATGCCCAAGCATACGTAATAAGGCAAGCAGATTATTGAGGTTTATATCAAGAAGAGTTAGCAACAGAAGTCCAGCGGTTATGCTACAGCTTTATTCATCATTAGTAAGACCTCATTAATCAATTTATGCCTTTCAAAATGGCTACGAATTGCCTCGGTAATTATTGATTCCATAAATTTTCCCACTATGGATGTAAGGCTTATTGGTCTATAGTTCGAAGCTTCTTCATCGAGTACAGAAACACTTCTCCAGACTGAGGGACTGACCACCTCAAAACTACGTCTTCAAGGGTGATGGACTCATTACATCGTCTTCACATCTCTTCTGCTTCTGCCAACTTTTCTGTACTCGACTGAAGAAGCCTACTGTGTAGGCGAAACTTTTCCGTATAAAGATGCCTAACTGTTGCACATGTGTCTTACACACCTGTCGGTATTTTATGCCATTTTGATATTTACGATTGATGTAGAGGAAAAAAACTTTTGATCCAAGTAAATGGAACTAATCCTTCCTTTCCGTGAATCGAACCGGATAGTATCCCATTGATCAAAGTGCTTCATGACACTTACGGGTTTGGCGCTTCCCATGAGCATAATAATAATAATAATAATAATAATAATAATAATAATAATAATAATAATAATAATAATTAATAGCAATCATTAATAATAATTATAATGACAATGCAGCTTGCGATGGGTGTGGCGGCTATGGCTTCGGTCGGGGGCAATCCGCTCCTTCTTCATCGTCGTGGCCTTCGTCATCTTCACTGTCCACTTCCTCAGCCTCACCAAGGTCAGTCACCTTCACTTCACATTCAGCTCTGTGTGTATGTGTGTGTATACTCACCTAATTGTCCTCACCTACTCGTGGTTGCAATGGTCGAGTCACAGCTCCTGACTCCGCCTCTTCACTGGTCGCCACTAGGTCCACTTTATCCCTGCTTCATGAGCTTTATCATACCTCTTCTTAAAGCTACCTCACTTTCCAGACCATTCCATTTCCTGACAAATCTATGGCTGAAGAAATACTTCCTAACATCCCTGTGACTCAGCTGAGTCTTTAACTTCCAACTGTGACCCCTTGTTGCTGTGTCCCATCTGTGGAACATCCTGTCTCTGTCTACCTCGTCGATTCCTCTCAGTATTTTATATGTCGTTATGTCCCTCCTTTCCTCCAGTTTTGTCAGGTCGAGTCCTCTTTACCTCTCCTCGTAGGACATGCCCTTTAGCTCCGGGACTAGTCTCGTTGCAAACTTTTGTTGCGTACTCCAATATGGGCCTGACGTACACCCAGGGTCCGGAACGACTCCTTATTGAGATGTCGGAATGTTATTCTTAGGTTCGTTAGTCGCCCATATGCTGCAGCAATTATTTAAGTAGGAGATCTCAAATTCAAGACACCAAGACATACAGGGCACTGTTTTGGAGACTCCACAAAAGCATCCACAAGTGACGTGGACCTCACTTAGATGTGACGTGGACCTCGCTCTGTCAAGACGTGAGTAGTGTGCTCTCCGATCTTAGCTACCTGAGATTGTGATAATGGATTCCCTCGACTACTAGCAGCTATATCTTCAACTTAAGGTAGAGTTAACAGAAGGAAGAAGAGAAATTCAACAACTGAAGAGTAGGTGTAGGAACAACCTCGCCGATGATTGCACCAACGAATAGATGCTAGTTGGAACTGAAGGGACAAAGCTGAGCTGAACAAGGTCCAAGAGACTCTTGTGAAAACCAGCAAATCTTTTTCCTTGTTATCAGACGAATGTGAATCGACCAGCCAAGACTTTCCAACAAGGACCACTGTTAATGAGACAGCGAAGCAAGCCAGTGAAGACATCCCAGCGAAGACCATATCTACTAAGACCATCAAGAAAGTTATGTACACCTCTAGTCGAGGTAAGTTTATGGATTAGGCGTTTTGTCTTAGAGATAGGAAGAATAGACAGAGGGTGTGTTTTCCTGGGGTGGGATGGAGAATACTGTTAACCGTCTCGACGACATCATGAGAGGTAATGGGAGCAATCCTATTACCAGTCTCAGTGCTGGAGGCAACGATGTTGGCAAACGTAGGAGTGAGGACTTGATTAGCAGGTATAGGTTAGCAATAGACATAATTAGGAAAAAGGGAGGGAACCCTGTGATATGTGGTATTTTGCCAAGGAGAGGAGTAGGAAATGAATGGTTGTCAAGGGCAATTGGAGTCAATTGCTGGATGGACAAACACTGTAAGGAAAATGCAGTAACATTCATAGGCAACTGGGACATCTTCTATGGCAGAAATTATATGTATGCCAGGGATGGGGTTCACATATCTAGGTCTGGGTTGGGGGCACTGGTCAATGCAGTGGAGGGAGCTATTAGGGCTTTAAACTAGAAACAGATAGTGGTATTTTTTTTTTTTTGGGGGGGGGAAAGCAATGAAGTCCTAGTGTAGTAATATTGTGAGTTCTAGGGAAACCAGTTATAGGCAGAATGAGGTAGAGTTGTTGGTGGATACTGGAAAACCAGTGGCAGTAGGTGACAACTACAGTAATAGGGATAGTAGAAAAACAGAAATGAACAGGAAGGAAAACGAGAAAGGAGGGTCTCTAAATTTATATTATACTAATAGCTGTAGTGCTAGTAATAATATAGACGAGCTGAGATTAGTTGCAAGTGCAGGTAACATTGATGTATTTGACATAACTGAGACATGATTTAATATGATAAATCGGGATATGCCTGCTGAATATCACATTCAGGGTTTTAAACTGTTCCAAGTAGACAGAAGTATCAGAAAAGCGGGTGGGGTGGCACTGTATGTCCGAGATCGCCTGAATTGTTGCATAAAATCTGGTATATATCTGAAATAACACATACAGAGTCTGTCTGTGAAGAATTTTCAGAGTGCCATGAAAAATTGATTTTAGGGGTAATATACCGTCCCCCAAACTTGGATAGGGACCAAGGAAGACTACTTTGGTAGGAAATTGTTAAGGCCACAAAGAACGATAACGTAGTAATTCTAGGGGAATTTAACTTTAGTCTGATTGGAATTCCTTGATTGGGAATTTAGAGTCAAACGACTTTATAGAGGTAGTTCAGGATAGTTTTTTAAAGCAGTTTGTTACAGAACCTGCAAGGAAAAATAGCCTGCTTGACATGGTTCTGGCAAACAAAGAAACTCCTGTTAATAATTTAGAAATTACAGAGGAACTTGGCGCAAGCGGCCACACGTCAATTGCATTGAATGGAAGTATGATAGTAAGTATAACTCAGTAATGGTCCCAGATTTTCACTTAGCAGATTAAAATGGGCTTAGAGAACACATTTCATGTGTGGACTGGGGTAACGAAAAGAGCTATCAATATTAGAGCTTTCTAAACACTATACATGCTGCACAAAGAACATTTATTCTGTATAAAGAAATTAGATCGAATATAAATGAACCTAAATAGAGGAACAATAGGATCAAATAACTTTTAGGGCAGAATAAAGGAATTTATAAGAGCATCAAAAGAGATGATGGTCATCTTATGAATCAACATGTTCACACTAAGATGGAGGTTAAAAGGGGGATAAGAAAATCTAAACGATATTATGAATTTTAAGTTACTAGGGATTCAAAACTAACCTGAAAGTTTTTTTTCAGGTTTATAGATAAAAGTTAGAGAAAAGATAGGTCCCCTTCAAACAACTCTGGGCATCTTACTGACAATGAGAATGAAAGGTGCTCGATTTGTAATAATTATTCACTCTCCGTTTTCAATCAGGAAGACATTAATAATATTCCATTTTGAGGCATTTTGAGGCAGTTGATCACTATAAAGAATTCGATATTGTTTTTTATTTTATTTTAGTAAGGCTTTATATATATATTACCGCACCAGAGACTGTTAAAGAAAGTGGCAGCTCAAGGCAATGGGGAAAAAGTGCTGTCATGGATCGAGTCATGGCTCACCAATAGGAAGCAGAGAGTGTGCATAAATAGGGTAAAATCTGAGTGGGGATCTGTAACAAGTGGCGTTCCACAGGGATCAGTTTCAGGCCTATTGTTGTTTATAAAATATGTAAATGGCCTTGACAAGGGAATTACGAGTGATATGAGGAAATTTGCTGATGACACGAAGATAGATAGGATAATTGATTCAAACGCAGATGTCACTGAACTTCAGGAGGATTTAGACAAACTCAATTCCTGGTCAGAAAAGTGGCAGATGCAACTCAGTGTAGATAAATGCAAAGTTTTGAAGCACGGGAACATTCATAACCCTAGCACTTATCAGCTAAGAAATGTAGAACTTACCATACATAATGCGAAAAAAAACTTGGGGGTTATGGTAAGCAGCAACTTTAAACCAAGACAGTAACGCCTAAGCGTACGTAATAAGGAAACAGATTACTAGGATTTATATCAAGAAGTGTAAGCAATAGAAGTCCAGCGGTTGTACTACAGCTTTATTCATCATTGACAACTTGGACCTCTTCTATGGTAGAAATGACATGTATGCCAAGAATGGGGTTCACTTATCTAGATCTGGGGTGATGGCACTGGCAACTGCAGTGGAGGGAGCTGTTAGGGCTTTAAACTAGAAATAGTGGTATATGTTTTGGGTGGAAAACAGTGAAGTCCCAGTGTAGTAATATTGTGAGTTTTAGGGAAACTAGTAATAGGCCGAATGAGGTGGATAATGCAAAGCCAGTGGCACTAGGTGACAGTAATAGGCATAGTGGAAAAAACAGAAATGAGCAGGAAGGGTAAAGAGAAAGGAAGATTTTTAAACTTATATTATACTAATAGTCGTAGTGCTAGGAATAAGATGGACGAGTTGACATTAGTTGCAAGGGCAGGTAACATTGATGTATTTGCCATAACTGAGACTTGGTTTAATACGAAAAATCGGGGCATGCCTGCTGAATATCACATTCAGGGTTTTAAATTGTTCCAAGTACAGTGGACCCTCGGTTAACGAATACCCCGGAAATCGTGCAATTATGTAAGTATAATTTTGTAAGTTTTGTGGAAGTGTATTTTTGGGGGTCTGAAATAGACTAACCTACGTGAATTTTTTCCTTAAGGGAGTAAATTCGTTCGGTAATGGCACTTGAGCAGACTTCAGGAGTGAAGTTTTTACGAAACTCGGGGGTCCACTGTAGACAGAATAATCGGGAAGGGGGATGGAGTGGCACGGTATGTCCACGATCGCTTGAACTGTTGCATAAAAACGAATATAAAGTCTGAAATAACACATACAGAGTCTGTCTGGATAGAATTTTCAATGGGGCAAGAAATATTGATTTTTGGCGTGATATACCATCCCCCAAACTTAGATAGGGACCAAGGGAGACTACTTTGGGAGGAAATTGTTAAGGACTCAAGACTCGTTAAGGTTGTAATTCTTGGGGACTTTAACTTTAGTCAGATTAATTGGAATTTTTTGCCTGGGAATTTAGAATCTAACGACTTTTTAGAAGTAGTTCAGGATTGTTTTTTGAAGCAGTTTGTGACAGAACCTAAAAGGGGAAAATAACCTGCTTGACTTGGTTCTGGCAAACAAGGAAACTTTTGTTAATAATTTAGAAAATAAAGAGGAACTTTGTACAAGTGACCACAAATAAATTACCTTTAGCATTGAATGTAAATATAATAGTAGGGTAACTCAGTAATGGTCCCAGATTTTCGCTTAGCAGATTACAATGGGCTTAGAGAACACTTATCATCTGTTGACTGGGGTAACAAAGAGAGCTATCAATATGACAGCTTTCTAAACACTATACATGCTGCCCAATGGACATTTATCCCATACAAAGAAATTAGATGGAATAGAAATGACCCAAAATGGATGAATAATAGGCTCAAATATCTTTTAGGGCAGAAGAAAGGAATTTATGGGCGCATCAAAAGAGGTGAGGATCATCTTATGAATCAGTATATTGACATTAAGAGGGACGTTAAAAAGGGGATAAGAAAAGCTAAACGGGACTACAAAATTAAAGTTGCTAGGGATTCGAAAACTAACCCAAAACGTTTTTACCAGGTTTATACCTTTTCTGGGCATCTTACTGACAAGGAGAATGAAATATGCTCAATTTTTAAAAAATATTTTTTCTCGGTTTTCACTCGGGAAGACACTAATAATATCCCAGTAATTAGGTTTTATAGTGGGCCTGAGGAAGATAAATTATGTAATATCACAGTCACTAGCGAAATGGTTATCAAACAGATAGACCGATTGAAGCAAAATAAACCCCCGGGCCCTGATGAACTTTTTTCAAGTGTTCTTAAGGAATGCAAAATGGAACTTTGTGATCCAATGACTAATATTTTTAATATATCTCTTCAAACAGGTGTAGTGCCTGATATGTGGAAGATGTCCAATGTAATTCCAATTATTAAAGCAGGGGACAAGTCGTTACCGTCAAATTACCGCCCAGTATACCTGACCTCAATTTTAGGCAAATTACTAGAGTCAGTTATTGCTGATATTATTGTTTTCTTCCTGACGTGACTACATGTACAACAACTTTGTATTGTCATTTTCGTATTGTCATTTTCGTATTGTCATTTTCGTATTGTAACTCTGTATCTGTGTATATTCATTTCTACTCTGGAATCTACTGAATTTTATTACAACATGAACACTGTCATCTCCCACAGACATGACACATCAATCCAACATCACCATACCATAGCTCACAGACATCATTCCACCATCACAACATCATCGTACCATCTCCCACAGACATCACACATCCCTCCAAGATCACAACATCACCGTCTCATCTTCCACAGACTTCACGCATCAATCCAACATCACCGTACCATCTCACACAGGCATCACACATCACCCCAACATCACCGTGCCATTTCACACAGACATCACACATCACTCCAACATCACCGTATGATCTCTCACAGACTTCACTCCCACATCACATCATCACTGTACCATCTCTCACAGACATCACTCCCACATCACAACATAACTGTACCATCTCTCACAGACATCACTCCCACATCACAACATCACTGTACCATCTCTCACAGACATCACTCCCACATCCCAGCATAACTGTACCATCTCTCACAGACATCACTCCCACATCACAACATCACTGTACCATCTCTCACAGACATCACTCCCACATCACAACATCACTGTACCATCTCTCACAGACATCACACATCACTCCAACATCACATCTCCGTACCATCTCACAGAGACATCACACATCACTCCAACATCACCGTATGATCTCTCACAGACATCACTCCCACATCACAACATCATTGTACCATCTCTCACAGACATCACTCCCACATCACAACATCATTGTACCATCTCTCACGGACATCAAACATTACTCCAACATCATCGTACCATCTCCCACAGACATCAGACATCGCGCGGAGCTACGATGACGACGTCAACAATGAGGCAGCTTACATAGAGATAAGAGAGATAGAGGACATAGAGTGGCCCAGGCAACCACAAGCCTTCACCAACGACACCAACCTTGGTCCTCTAGATGACTGGATCGAGGTCAGCATCGTTAACACTTTCTGAGTTAAATTCTCCTCAAGGAAGAGTCGTTGATGCTGGCCAGGAAGAGGGGGGCTATTGATCCGAGGAACTAGGTTCGTCCCCCCCCCTCCTTCCTTGGAATAAACCAGATTGCATTCCCTTTTTCAAGTGCTTTATGACCCAAATTAATTTAGCGCTTCCCAAAAAAATAATAATAATAATAATAATAATAATAATAATAATAATAATAATAATAATAAAATTTGAGATGTTTGTTTAGTGTGGGGTTATTCTAGTAAAAGTTGAACCGAGCGGCGAGCTTGTGGGGAACATTATAATTATAATAATTGTTTTCTTATTATTTAATGTATTATTATTATTATTATTATTATTATTATTATTATTATTATTATTATTATTATTATTATTATTTCTTATATTATTATTATTATTATTATTATTATTATTATTATTATTATTATTATTATTATTATTCTATGATTATCATTATTATTATTATTATTATTATTATTTCTTCTTCTATTATTATTATTATTATTATTATTATTATTATTATTATTATTATTATTATTATTATTATTATTATTATTATTATTATTATTACAGTAAAAATATAAAAGGAAGGAACAAAAACGAAATCCATTTCAGTCTTAGTGGCCGTGAGGAAGTGAAAGTCACGAAACCTGAATTTCTTACAGAAAGGTGAATTAAAAAGTTACTGGTGGGAGAAACCTCAATAAAATGTGTGTTGTAAGTATGATAAGAGATCCATCTCTCGGTTTCTCTCTATTTCTCCTCTTTCCAACAGGTAGAGGGGTCGAACCGCAACTTCTTCTTGTATTCAGCTTACTTGGATCGTAGAGGAAAAATAAACGCTGTGAGAATAGTGGCTATTATCAAGAAGAAGGAAAAGGTGAGTTTAGACCAGGTGGGTAATGAAGAGGAGAAGGAGGAGGAGGAGGATGAAAGATGAGGTGGAAGAGGAGGACTGAGGTAAGTGGAAGAATATTATCATTGCTGCAGTTATTATCACCTTTGTTATCTTGCAAGACTTGTCTTCTGTGCTGCCAAGGTACTCATTAAATGTGTCTATTCAATTATATTCAAAGACAAGAATACATCTCCATATTTCTGGAATTCGGAAACACCTTGCATGAGGATATAACTCATCTCACTTGACATTGCTGGGTTGTTTATAGTTACTATTTCTCATAAAATAAAAACATGTTGGAGGACGCAATAAGAAGCAGCTGATTCACACACGACAGTCTTCAGCAGCAACACAGCTTCAGCACCAGGCCTCTCAGTCAGCAGCACTGGGCAAGAACAGGCAAGCAGACAAAGCAGTAACATCAGTCAGCAAAGTAATCTCGCTGACTAAGTAAGATATGGACGCCTAAAAAGCTAAACACTTTTCGAAACACTAATCAGCAAGCATTCTGAACAAAATTCATGGTAGAAGGGTCATATATTTTTTCCTCCATATTTCTCCTTATATTTCCTTATCCAAAATTGCTAATGAAGTGTTTTCCATTCGCTCTACCTGTCACCATGATTACTAGCCTTACGGTCAACAGTTAAGTACCATTATCACTGTTATACGTCTATAACAATCATAAGCCCAATGAAAACATGATAGAAATACTAAACATTAGTCAAGGAAAATTCCTCAAGTTCCCTTACTATGAAAAAACTTGTTTAGCGTTTTTTATTTAGAGCTTTTGTGTAGAGCTTTTCATCAGTATAATACTAATAGTTGTAATAAATAACTTTTTCGTTGTGCAGGTGAAGGAGTGTGTAGTGTGGACTGGAGACAACATTGAGAGAGTAAGTGCTAAGAGTCAGCTCATCCGGGAGAACTGGAACCTGGCCTACTCTGCAGGGTACATACTCTGTTACCTGAAGGACAGGCGCAGCGTCCCCAGCCGCGTGGCTGTGGTGCTCCAGGGACAGTATGACGAAGCTTCAAGTCTTCCCGTGCAGGACCTCTCAGTGCGGGACACCATGGGAAACATGAGCGTCTGTGTCAAAGCTTTCCACTACAATTTCGACCGAGCCATTTGGCTAGTCGAGTTTATTGAATTTTATCGCCTGCTTGGGGCCGATAAGTTTATTTTTTATAATCACACTTTGGGTAGAAACGTCGAAAAAGTGCTAAAATACTACCAGGCCTTAGGCGTGGCGACGGTTCTACCTTGGTCGTTACCTGTGGTAACGCAAGTGGAGATCAGAACTGAGGGGATCTTCGCTGCGCTCAACGACTGCAACTTGCGCTCTGTTAACCGCTTTCACCTGGCAGCCATGGTCGACATCGACGAGTTCCTCATACCAAGACAACACCACAATCTCGTCGACCTCGTCGGATCGTACGACAGAGGTATCCAAGCCTTCATCTTCCAGGCGAGTAACCTAGTTACCTCACTCGTGTCTCCTCTTGCTTTGCTCTTCTCTCTGGTTTACATATGTCCAGTAACTATATTCTTTCAGCAAGTAACTAACACATACAGCCAGATGTCTTCTGCAACATTTCATCTAAGTACTTGCAATATAGATTACATATTCGTTGACAACATCAAGGAGAAAAAAAAAAGTCTACAATTTTTTTACGTATAAAAAAAATACGAAATTCTAGGCTTCTTTTGATGTTATTGATAATTTGTTTTGCACAATGGACGCAGTGGGTGGATAATAACGCATAAATATGCCTGCTTCTGTTGTTAAAAAATAAAAAGGATATACCCGATGACTAAAATTTACCTCGGAAAACCCTTTGCAACCATTATTCTGATAAAACATGTGCAAAGAGGTTGAACCTATTCCTATCATATCTAATAGGTAACCTAATGTCTGTATGATGGTTTATCTAATAGGCTTCTAAGTTATCTGATAGGCCATCCTATAGATTATCTGACAGGCCATCCTATTAATTATAGGATAGGCTATCCTATAGATTATCTGATAGGTTATCAGGTACCTTATAGAATATTTGATATTCTATGTCATAGGTTATACAATAAGTTGTCTCATAGGTTATCTGACAAGTTATCTCATGGGTTATCTGAAAGGCTCTCTGATAAGTTATTTTATGGGTCATATGAGAGTTATTTGACAGGTTAACTAAGAAGTTATCTCCGGGTCATATGAGAGTTATTTGACAGGTTAACTAAGAAGTTATCTCCGCGTCATATGAGAGTTATTTGACAGGTTAACTAAGAAGTTATCTCCGGATTATCTGACAGGTTACATCATTGGATCTTTGACTAGTATATCGCAGGTTATCTCATTCGTGTTCTCATCGGTTATCTGATAGGTTGACAGTTATCTCAAGGGTTATTTGATAGATATTTCATATGTTATCTCATAGGTACTCTGGTAGGTTATCTGATAGGTCATCTGATAGACCATATGACTGGTTATCTTATAGGTCATCTGATAGACCATATGACTGGTTATCTCATAGGTTTCCTCATTAGTTATATGACAGAACACATATCAGACGTTGTCTCCTAGGTTAGCAAATGGGTTGTCATATAGATGTACTTGTCATATTCTATCACAGAGGATAGACAGGCTTTCGTGGTCATGTTCCACCAGAGGATGAGTTTTCCTTGTCACAGTCACTCACGAACGAATGGGTTTACCTTTGTCATGTTCCACATTCTTAGATCAAGTGACGATATCTGTTGGTTTGCACTGGGAGACTTCGTTAGGGCGCCGAGGAAGAGGGAGTGAGCAGGACGATGTTGTGATCTCGTTAGTGGAAACATCTCCTGCGTTAGTGTCTATTAAATGGCGGGCGGCTCCATCCCTAAAGAACCTCTTGAGTACTAAATTCAAATTATTTTTTAAAGGGGTGAGCCGATAAGCCAGTGGAAGGCTTCGGTCGGATGACCAAAAGCTCCAGTGGTGGGTCGTCATATGACTAAGATCCGCGTCAGGAAACACTTGGTCTGTTTCCTGACGAATCTTACCTAACCTAACCTGGGCGGTGGTGCTGGGAATCAGAGCTTAAGGCAACTACGTACTTGGTGCTGGGTATCAGGGCCTTAACAACAGCAGGTATGTTGATGCTGGGTAGCAGTGATTGAACACCAGCATACTTGGTGGTACTGGGTATCAGGGGCTAAACAACAGCAGGCATGTTGGTACTGGGTATCAGGGACTAAACAACAGCAGGCATGTTGGTACTGGGTATCAGGGGTTAAACAACAGAGGGTATGTTGGTACTGGATATTAATGCTTAAACAATTGCCGGCATATCGTTGCTGGGTATCAGGAATTTAGCAACCTCAGATATACCAGTGCTGGGTATATGTGCGTACCAGTAACCCAGTCAGGTTGATTTCGCAACCTGACTGGGTTAATTTCGCACTTTGCGAAATCACATTCAGCATTATCGCATTTGCATCTAAATTCTTCTTTTACACTTATAATGGGTAATAATATGAAAGTCAGATCCTGTTACAAATCATGAACAATAATATTCGAGTTGATTTGTAATATTATTTGTAATTAACATATGAAATGTGATTACAGTAGTAAATAATAAATTTTCTCACAGGATATATACCCTGAGGGGTATATTTCTCTCAGCGTATATATGCTGAGAGTTTACGCTAATCCCTAGTTTAGGGATTAAATTATTCTTGTTTGGTGGTGAAAACTTTAAGGACCTGTAGTCGACAGACTTAAACCCCATTAACCAACCAATTAATATAATAGAACAAATTTATAATAGAACTATTATGCAGAGGCATAACATTTCTTTAAATTGTTTCTGAATATACCAATTAAACCAGCCCATCCCCACATTTGCTGTCTTAAACGTTACATTCTGACGTGTACCATCAACACACACTGCTTGTTCTCAGAACCTTTAAGCCAACCATCGCGTGGCTTGCGATTATAGCATTTTATATATTTTGTATAATATATTTTTCTCGATTTATATAGACCTAAGAACAGGAATGTATATCCACCGAGGGGTGTATATTTCACCATATAAACTGAATATTTTAAAACCAAAGCAACCACCTAGCAAATATTTTGGCCGGAAGATGTCGCAAGTAATATTGCAAGCATTTAGAATTGTAACGAACGTATGTTTTCTGCGTTTGTTATTAACAACCCATGAGGACAAGCTGATTAAGACACTGATACAATACGTCCCACCTGATACATGGTCCTAGAATATAATTAATGAATTCATGTGTTACAGACGAATGTGTGCAAAAGGGTCCAAAATCAAGTAATTTCTGAAGTTCTAGGTTGCATATACTAGAGGTATTTAGAAATATTATTTCTTGAAGACTCCCTTAACAAGTAAGTGTGTTTTATTAAGAGCATGCTAGAGACAATAGTGCACTTGATATCTGGAAATAATTAAGTGGAAATTTTTTTTGTGTGTGTTGTTTAGCGAAGTTGATTCTGGCTTCAGTGAAAAATAATAAAACTGTTTTTTTTATATATTAAATAAACTTATTCCAAGAGTTGACCCATTGATTTCGGCTACTAATTTGTGTGGTTTGTTTATCTATATAATCTAATTATATATTATTTATTATTCGACATGATAATATTTATAGCTGTGAAAATTCTGCAAATTAATATGGATTTTAGAACCTTATTTGCTTATTTTATTAAACTGCGAGGCTGATATATTACTCTAAAAGTATATTGATCAACATGAAATGTTTCCCATATCAGATACTTAAGACTTACTTTACTCATTCAGCTTTGCAATTCGAGTAGGTCAGTTTACTCACACCATTTTCTCTGAAAGAGAATTCAGTTGCAATCACTCAGTCTCACTAACCTGTTAAGTGGGAGAGTGACTCACAGAGAGCTTATAACAGAGAAGTTAGACTGAGCGAGTTAAATCTTTTAAAGTTCAGGGAGTATTTCAGTCTCATTGTTTTAGTGTGAAACTTTTTCTCGTGCAGATAATGATTTAGTGAGAGATTTTACCTATTGATTATAGTGCATGAATATAATTGCATGTTCTAGTGTGCGAGATTTTTCCTGGTTTATATTTGCGAAAAACAGACTTATCTGTTGAGAGTCTTATCTGCCTTTATTACTGCATGTATATAACTGCATGCACAAGGGTGTAATATACACTCAGTTGCCACTTTATTAATGGGTAGTAAAGGGTAGACCCCCACCCTATGCTCCCAGAACAGCCTGAACTCTTGGTGGCATAGATTCACCAAGGTGCTGGGAACATTTCTTAGAGATCCTGGTCCATGTTGACATAATAACATCAAGCAGTTGGTGCAGATTTGACGGCTGCATATTCATGCTGTGAATGTCACGTTCCACTATATTCCAAAAGTTTATGCCAAATTCTGACTACCGTCTGCATGTCACAGCAGAAATCGCGATTCGTCAGACCAGGCGACCTGTTTAGTTTTGGCTAACCTGTGGCCTACTGTAGACTCAGTTTCCTGTTCTTAACGACAGGCGTGGAAACCGGTGTGGTCTTCTGCTGCAGTACCCATTCACTCAAGGTTCGACGTGTTGTGCGTTTAGAGATGCTCTTCTGCATACCATTGTTGTAACACATGGTTATTTGAGTTACTTTCGTCTTCCTGTCACCTTGAACAAGTCTGGCCATTCTTCTCTGATCTCTCTCATCAACAAAGTGTTTCCGCATACAGAACTGTCGCTCTCTGGATGTTTTGTGTTTTAACGCCGTTCTCCGTAAAGACTAGAGACATGTTGTGTGTGAAAATCCCAGATCAGTAGTTTCTGAAATACTCAAACCAACCCGTGTGGCACCAACAATCATTCCACTGTCAGAATCACTTATATCACATTTATTTCTCATTCTGATGTTTGGTCTCAACAACAACTGAACCTCTTGACCATTACTGCTTGGTTTTAGGCACTGAGGCGCTGCCACCTAATTGGATGATAAGATATTTGCAATAATAAGCAGATGTACAGGTGTACCAAATAGTGGCAACTGGGCATATTTCCATGTGTATACTTACGACTCATTGTTTTTGCCAGCTTTTCAACCCGAGTATGACATTATACTCACCCAGAGCAACTCATCCTAGTATACTTGTCTAACGTATTTTTCAAGCTACCCGATATTGTTGGGTTTGATGAGTACGCTGAATACAAATTACCAAACTGATATATTTTGTAGAAACACATAAATTCTGATAATTTTTGATCACACTTGCTCTCTAAACTGCCTTTTCTACAACCAGGAAATTCAAAATCTTAATTTCTCCAACTTGAAAACAATTGTTTCATGTTCATTCCTTTCTCCCTCATTCATTCCTCTTTTCCACTTATATAAAAAAAGGCAGAATAAAAGTTGATGTGTACATTTCGGTTTCGTCTAACATCCTCATCAGTATGAGGAATGAGAAAGCATTAAGTTACATAGTTTGTTTTGGGTGCGTCCTCAGTCTTAGTTGTTGATCCGATGTGGGTGTGGTTCATGTTTACTCTCTGAGGCATATCTACTAGTGGTAGTAGCAGTGATCGTAATAGCAAGAGTAGTAGTAGTGGTGGTAGTAGTAGTAGTAATAGTAGTAGCAGTACTAGTGGCAGTAGTTGTAGTAGTGGTAGCGGTGGTAATAGTGGTAATTGAAGTAGTAGTAATTGTAGTAGTGGCAGTAATGGTAGTAGTCGTAGTACTATTAGTAGTAGTAGCAGTATAAATAGTTGTAGTTGTAGTAGTAGAAGTAGTAGCAATCGTAGAAGTGGTTGAAGTAGTAGTAGTTATAGTAATAGGAATAGTAGTAGTCACTGCAGCAATCTTAGTAGTAGTGGTAATCGTAATAGTAGTAGTAGCAATAGTGGTATTAGTAATAGTTCTAGTATTAGTAATAGTAGTAGCGGCTAGTAGTATTAAAAGTTGTAGTGTGTTATTGTTGTTGTTGTTGCAGTTGTTGTTGTTAATGTAGTTATTGGTGGTGGTGGTAGTGTTGGTGATGGTGTTGGTGGTAGTGGTGTTGGTGGTGTTGGTGTTGGTGTTGGTGGTGGTGGTAGTTGTAGTGATGGTAGTAAGAGCTGGTGATTAAATTAGACCCTAAAACCTCTTTCAATCAAGATGAATTTGTTAGTGCACTCCAATCGCATCTTCTCTCTCTCTCTCTCTCTCTCTCTCTCTCTCTCTCTCTCTCTAGAAATATTTCTCAATATTGGGTAACTTGATAATGTTACTGCTCCATCCCAGGGAGTTCCTTACAGGCACACTCTTCCAGCCTCAACATTGTAACTTTTACTTCTGCTGGAGGACACCTACGAGGCTACTTCCAAAAAATTCCCCACTTACAGTAGAACCTATGTATTCGGATATAATTGATTCCTGAGAGTGTTCTGATTATTGAATTTTCTCAATATTGGATCAAGTTCCTTTTTTAGTTCGATGGT
Source organism: Cherax destructor (assembly GCA_009830355.1). Classification (NCBI taxonomy): domain Eukaryota; kingdom Metazoa; phylum Arthropoda; class Malacostraca; order Decapoda; family Parastacidae; genus Cherax; species Cherax destructor. The sequence continues at coordinate 53,541 of WNWK01003558.1, forward strand.
GGTTCTTACAGCTATCCTTTTAGCTTTTCCTTCACTATTCTTATTCGGAGCCATGATCAATTATTTTCAATAATAAAATAAATATAAGACGAAGTTATAAAAAACAACAACTAAACCAACGAGCTCAAAAAGCATGCGTCGTTTCGAATATAGCGACATTTGCCAATATCGGTACTTTTATTCCCTCGATTTTTTCCGAATTTTACGAATAAAGGTTCATCAGAATAAGAACATAAGAACATAAGAAAGGAGGAACACTCCAGCAGGCCTGTTGGCCCATACTAGGCAGGTCCTTCACAATCCTTCCCACTAACAGAATATTTGCTCAACCCCATTTTCAATGCTACCCAAGAAATAAGCTTTGATAATTCTATTTACTCATGTGCGAGTCCAACTCAAATCCAACCCCTCTCACTCATGAATTTATCCAACCTAAATTTGAAACTACTTAAGGTCCTTGCTTCAATAACCCTACTAGGCAGACTGTTCCACTCATCAACTACCCTATTTCCAAACCAATACTTTCCTATATCCTTTCTAAATCTAAACTTATCTAACTTGAATCCATTATTGCGGGTTCTCTCTTGGAGAGATATCCTCAAGACCTTATTTATATCCCCTGTGTTAATACCCATTTTCCACTTGTATACCTCGATCATGTCTCCCCTCATTCTACGTCTTACAAGTGAATGTAATTTTAGGGTCTTCAATCTTTCTTCATACGGAAGATTTGTAATATTATGTATTAATTTAGTCATTCTACGCTGAATGTTTTCTAACGAATTAATGTCCATTTCTAACGAATTAATGTCCACGAATTAATGAATACAAGAGATTCTACTGTATACCCATTAGGAAATGAACTGTTGTTGATTCGCCAGTACTCTCCTGGCCCGGGTCTTTTCCAGATGGTGACCCAGCCTTGGCTCCCTGTCCTGGGAGTGTCTGAGACCTATGTCTCTTATGGGAGGAGGTACAAGTACCTCCTCACCTTCTGGGACCAACTGTCCAAAGGCCTAGCCACGTTCCCGCCCTCACGGGGCTCGTAGGGAGAAGCTAGGCCCCTTGTCATGCCATTTTCCACACCCCAGGGGGACCGTGGGAATGGCAGTCTTGTGAGCTGCAGATGGTAGCAAGCTCTGGCTCTGGCACCTACCCTGCCCTAGAAGGGCTGGGCATGGTGCCTCTCCGCCTATCAGGAAATGAACATAAGAACATAAGAAAGGAGGAACACTGCAGCAGGCCTGTTGGCCCATACTAGGCAGGTCCTTCACAATCCATCCCACTAACAGAATAATTGCCCAACGCAGAATTTGAAGCTTGCTTCAGTGAAGCTCAACATAGTATCTTCCTCTTCAGTGAAGAAATCTAGGAGAGCCAGAAGAGCTCCTCATACAAGGAAGTGAATCCATTCTCCCCATCATGTGATCAAACCTGAATTTGTCTCTTTCTTCCCTCCCCCAGCACCCCACCTCTCCCATTCCCTCATTAACAAAATGATCCTTACAGGATGGACAGAAAATGGTATGAGGTATGAGATACCAACACCATGGTAGATATGGTAGGTAATGTTATGAGATACCCAAACACCATGATAATGATGGTACGGAATAGTACGATATACCAATACCATGGTAATGATGGTAGGGATTGGTACCAGATTCCAACACCAGGGTAATGATGGTAGGGAATGGTATCCGATACCAACACCATGGTAATGATGGTAAGAAATGGTATCAAATGCAAACAGCATGGTAATGATGGTAGGGAGTGGTATCAGATACCAACACCATGGTAATGATGGTAAGAAATGGTATCAGTTACTAACATCATAGTAATGATGGTAGGGAATAGTAACAGTTACCAACATCGTGGTAAGGATGGTAAAGAAACACTAAAGAAGTAATATAAAATCCTTTACTGAAAACGTAGGGTCATGAAGTCAGTTTATGTCCAAGAAAGGGAAAGGCAGCTCCAATTCCTTGCATCAAGAGTCCTTCAGAGGCATGAAGGAGCATCCCTCCCATCTCTTGTTTAGGTATACCTGCAATATACCTAGAGGGGGTTTTTGAGGGCGACGCTTATGTGGCATTTGCGTCACTTGGGAACCTTGCCAGTCTTCTTGTAGTGGGTTCGTATCCTGCTGACTGCGATCTTTCTCTGTATATACTCGCTTCTTTCTGCGTGGTGCATTCATATAAATAAATATACAATAAATAAATAAATAATATATATATATATATATATATATATATATATATATATATATATATATATATATATATATATATATATATATATATATATATATATATATATATATATATATATATATATATATATATATATATATATATATATATATATATATATATATATATATATATATATTGATCTACTCAATCTTCAAACAGTATTTCTGTGACTTTAAATTCATTATTTATTCTTCTTCTAATATTTTCAATGCTTAATGCAGATATTCCACAGTTATACTCAACTTTTTCCATCAAGTTATTTTCTTTGGTAAATTTATATTTTTTTTTGATGTAATGGTAATTCAGTGTATGATTGTATCCGTAAGAATTGTGCTTTTATTTATTTTACACTGATTTTCACATATTTATACTTGCATTCTCCAATGATTGTGATGTTACAGGCAATATGTGAGTCAAGTGCCTTCAGTGAAGACTTATACTCGGCAACGATCAAGGAGTTAAGCTCGGTGTCGTAAGTTAACTTTAGTGCCATTAGAAAGGAAGGCATCTCAGCTTTTAGTGTAGAATCCCGCTTGTTATCTTTTACACCTAACTCAACATGGTTGTTATAATTCTTTCTAAGGAGGTGGCAACAAAAGCAGATGCAGCCATGCCAGTAGACTCCTTCTCAGGTCTATCACTGTACAGTATATAATTTGTGATATACTATTACTAACGGTTAAGCGAGAAATTTCTTCTTAAGCAGTTACCGTTGTAAGTATGTTCAGAAAGGGATTACTGTAGATGAGCTTCTTGGAAGGGATTTAAGATATGTGATTTTAAATGAATACATCTTCGAATGAGGACTGAAATGCTCCTGTTTTCTACAGAGATACAGTTCATGCAGGTTATATAATTTAATATAATTGCATGTTTTCACATCCCATTTAATTTGCATTTACTTCAAGACATTATGCGAGATTTATTGTGGCAGTGTCCCATTCATTTCTCATCATGCTAACTGCAGTGTTAATCTCAGTTACCATGGAGACCTTACTTTTATTCTATTTTAGCAAGTAAAAGATAATATGTTAGTTTTATTATTAAATTACATATATGGGAAACGTTAAGCCCATAGGGATGGAGATCATAGAGCACCTTGCAAATGGGAGGTAATCAGGTTTGATCCAAGGAGGTATGAGATCAGGTCCGCTTACTTAGATCAAGAATCCCTCTCCAACATCAAGACTCTCACTAAGAGGGATGTGAATATACAAGTGAGATGTGGTATTAATGACCGAAGTTCAGGGAAAAAAAAATATAGATGGAGTAAAATGTGATTCTTCCCACAATGGGTGACAAAGCCCACTGAGTGGGCGAAACATCAACACTAATGTATCGTATTATACTGCATTTGTGTCATTGTTCTCATTGTGTCAGTATCTGATATAATTTCTCTCGACCCACCTGCATCTAAGAGGCTTTAAATCTAATTAAGTAAATCATCCACAGAATATCTTCTTCTACCTGTACTGGGAGAACGACACTGCTGTTCACAACGCTCTCTTCGCCGACGACCAGGGGCTCGGTGTCTCCCTCTTCGGCGAAGAGTCCTCAATGCCCTACCTTCTGACGGCGTTTAAGACTCGTAGGCTGGGCAAACCTCATAGGCACGGCCAGCGCTCCAAGTACATAGTGAGACCCGAGGCTGTGGTCGAGCTGGGCAACCATATTATTTGGGAGTTTGTGGGTGAGTGTTGGAGTGTATAGGTACTCACTTATATGTACTCACCTATACGTAGTTGTAAGAGTAGAGTCTCAGCTCCTCTACTAGATTCGCTCTCTCCTGACATCGAGACCCTTATTGTACATTTTCTTAAAGCTTTGTATGGATCCTGCCTCGACCACTCAACTGTCCAAGTCATTCCACTTCCTGACCAGTCTGAAGCTGAGAAAATCCTTTCCAAAATCCCTGTAACTCATCTATGTTTTCTTCCAGATGTGCCCTCGTGTTCCTGCTTCCCATCTCATGGGCAATTTTTCCTTGTCCATCCAATCAGTTCCTTTCAGTATTTTGTACATTGTCATCACGTCACCCTTAGTCATTCTGTCCTCTAATGTCGTCAGATTTTGCTCCCTTTATCTCTGTTCATAGCTCATACCCCGTACAGTAGTTCTGGGACTAGTCTCGTTGCAAATCTAAGTGCGGGAGTGTGTGGGGTGTGTGCCAGAGTGTTGGGTGAGAGAAGTAGTGTGTGGGTGAGTGAGGAAATACAGGTGGGGAAATGTGGAAGTTGTGGTTGCAGGGTCGAGTCACAGCTCCTGGCCCCGCCTTTTCACTGGTCGCTATTAGGTCACTCTCCCTGCTCCATGAGTTTTATCATACCTCTTCTTAAAGCTGCGTATGAATCCTGCCTCCACTACATCACTTTCCAGACTATTCTACTTCCTGACTTCTCTGTGACTGAAGAAATACTTCCTAACATCCCTGTGACTCATCTCAGTCTTCAACTTCCAATTGTGACCCCTTGTTTCTGTGTCCCATCTCTGGAACATTCTGTCTTTGTCCACCTTGGCAATTCCTCTCAGTATTTTATATGTCGTTATCTTGTCCTCCCCTAACCCTCCTGTCCTCCATTGTCATCAGGCCGATTTTCCCTAATCTTTCTTCGAATACATTCCCCTTAACTCTGTTCCTAGTCTTCTTGCAAACCTTTGCACTTTCTCTAATTTCGTGACGTGCGTGACCAGGTGTAGGTTCCAAACAGGTGCTGAATACTCCAATATGGGGCTGACGTACACTGTGTACAGAGTCTTGAACGATTACTTACTGAAGTATCGGAACTCTATTCTTAGGTTTGCCAGGTCCCATATGCTGCAGCAGTTATCTGGTTGATGTGCTCCTCAGGAGATGTGCTCGTATTATACTCACCCCAAGATCCTTTTCCTTGAGTGAGGTTTGCAGTCTTTAGCCACATAGACTATACTCTGTCAGTGGTCTTCTTTGCCCTTCCCCGATCTTCATGACTTTGCATTTGGCGTGATTAAATTCAAGGAGCCAGTCACTGGACATGGCTTGCAGCCTGACCAGGTCCCCTTGTAGTCTTGCCTGATCCTCATCCGATTTCATTCTCCTCATTAACTTCCCATCATCTGCAAACAGAGACACTTCTGAGTCTATCACTTCCGTCATGTCATTCACATACACCAAAAACAGCACCGGTCCTAGGACTGACACCTGTAGAACCCCGCTCGTGACAGGCGCCCACTCTGACACCTCGTCACGTACCATGACTCGTTGTTGCCTCTGTCAGGATTCTCTGATCCATTGCAGTGCCCTTCCTGTTGTATGTGCCTGATCCTCTAGCTTTTGCATTAATCTTTTGTGAGGAACTGTATCGAAGGCCTTACTGCAGTCCAAGAAAATGCAGTCTACCCCACCTCTCTCTCTCTCTCTCTCGTGTCTTACCTTGTCATAAAATTCCAGTATTTTTGTGACACAGGATTTCCCCTTCCCTGAAATCGTGCTGGTTGTCGTTTATAAGCTTGTTCCTTTCTAGGTGCTCCATTACTCTCCTCCTGATGATCTTCTCTATGACTTTGCATACTATACACGTCAGTGACACTGGTCTGTAGTTTAATGCCTTCTTGTTTGTCTCCTTTCTTAAAATTGGGACTACATTTGCCATCTTCCATACCTCAGGTAGTTGCCCAGATTCAATTGATGTGTTAAAGATTTTTGTTAGTGACACACACAGCGTCTCTGCTCCCTCTCTAAGGACCCACGGGGAGATGTTGTCTGGTCCCACCGCCTTTCAGGTCTCAAATTCACCTAGCAGCTGCTTCACCTCCTCCTCGGTTGTGCGTATTTCATCCAGGACTTGTTTGTGTATTCCTTGTTGGTGTACTCCCCTATTCTGTCTACCCAGAGTCCTTCCTGTCTCCACTGTGAATACTGTCCACACGTAGATCTACGTTGACGCGCGTAGTGCTCCGAATGTAGATCTTCTTGGGCGTTTTTTGTGAACTCCCCACCTTCCTTCCTCAGCCTGATTACCTGGTCCTTGACTGTTGTTTTCCTCTTTATGTGGCAATACAGCAGCTTCGGGTCAGACTTGACTTTCGATGCTGTCGTTTTCGTATTGTCGCTGGGCCTTCATTCTTATCAGTGCATATTCGTTTCCGGCTCTTCGACTAGTCTTTTTATGTTCCTGCGTCCTTTGTCTTCTATAATTTTTCCGTTCTCTAGCACACTTAGTTTTTGCCTCCCTACACTTTTGGGTGAATCAAGGGATCGTTCTGGTCTTCTCATTATTTCTGTTGCCCTTGAGAACAAACCTCTCCTCTGCCTCCTTCCATTTTGGTGTCACGTAGTCCACCATTTCATTTACTAATTTTTCTACAAATTATCTTTCCACTGAACCTCTTAGAGGAAGTTCCTCATGCCTGTGTAGTCCCCCCTTTTGTAGTTTGGCTTCTCCCATCCTATTCCTGATACCCTCTCCATCTGTTACTCAACTATGTATTCAAAGATCAGAACCACATGATCACTATCTCCGAGGGACCTTTCTTATGTGATGTCCTCGATGTCTGAACTACTCAAGGTGAATACTAAGTCCAGTCTTGTGTGTGTGTGTGTGTGTGTGTGTACTTACCTAGTTGCACTCACCTAGTTGTGGTTGCAGGGGTCGAGTCATAGCTCCTGGCCCGCGCCTCTTCACTGGCCGCTACTGGGTCACTCTCCCTGCACCATGAGCTTTATCATACCTCTTCCTAAAGCTATGAATGGAACCTGCCTCCACTACATCGCTTCCCTAACTATTCCACTTCCTGACCACTCTGTGACTGAAGAAATACTTCCTAACATCCCTGTGATTTATCTGAATCTTCAACTTCCAACAGTGTCCCCTTGTTGCTGTGTCCCATCTCTGGAACATTCTGTCTCTGTCCACCTTGTCAATTCCTCTCAGTATTTTATATGTCGTTATCATGTCCCTCCTATCTCTCCTCTCCTCCAGTGTCGTCAGGTCGATTTCCCTTAACCTCTCCTCATAGGACTAGTCTTGTTGCAAACCTTTGCACTTTCTCTAGCTTCTTTACGTGCTTGGCTAGGTGTGGGTTCCAAACTGGTGCTGTATACTCAAATATAGGCCTAACGTACACAGTGTACAGGGTCCTGAACGATTCCTTATTAAGTTGTCGGAATGCTGTTCTTAGGTTTGCTAGGCGCCTGTATGCTGCAGCAGTTATTTGGCACGATATATATATATATATGTCGTGCCGATTAGGTAAAACTGGTCAATTAACAAGAACTCATCTAAAATTAAGTCCTTTCTAAAATTTTCTCTTATACGTTTAAAGATATTTTTTTTTTCATTTATGTTAATGTAAGAATTTATAATTTTGTACCAAGAGAAACTTTGAAAATCTACCTAACCTTATTACAACAAGCGCAATTTAATTTAGCCTAACCCAACTAAATATATTTTAGATACTTTAACATTAATTAAATAATAAACAAACACAATTAAATATATTTTTTTTCGTTATGTTCAGAATGATTTTGGCGAAATTATTGCATACACAAATTTTCACTTGTCTTATATGGCAAGGTGAGCGTTGCTATTTAAGCCAAAATCGCAAGTTTTACCTAATCGGCACGACATATATATATATATATATATATATATATATATATATATATATATATATATATATATATATATATATATATATACATATAATAATATATATATATATATATATATATATATATATATATATATATATTATATATATATGTATATATATATGTATATATATATCAGTGTGAACCTCGGTACTCGAACTTAATTCGTTCCAGAAGGTTGTTCGAGTGCCCATCTGTTCGAGTACTGAATGAATTTTTCCCATAAAGAATAATGTAAATTAGATTAATGTGTTTCAGACCCCCAAAAATACACTTACAGAGACTTTGCGGTGTATTTTCATATAGTATTTATGGTTGTTTTCTCATTTTCGTGGTATTATTTGATAGAATGAAAGACGTATTACAGAAATAGAGATGATTTTGAATGGTTTACAGACAAAAAGTACCTTGACATTGAGCTCAAATTAGCGGAATGTTCGATTTTTGCGGAAGTTCAAGAGTAAACAAATCACGTCACGCGTCCAATACACGTCAACTGGTGGGTCTAATGTGCTTTCACAAATGCGCTTATATTATTTATACCATTTTCACAATAATGCAGTAGTCTGCATAACAGTAAATCTTTCATTTTTTGAGTGAATAAAAATTCAAATTGGAAAGCAAGTGGTGGCCTGGTGGCTAAAGCTCTCGCTTCACACGTCACGGTCTGTGTTCGATCCCAGCCAGGGTAGAAACACTAAGAGTGTTTCTTTACACCTTTTGTCTATGTTCACCCATCAGTAAAATGGGTACCTGGTTGTTAGTCGACTGGTGTGGGTCGCATCCTGGGACAAAACTGATCTAATTTGTAGGAAATGCTCAGCATAACAAGGGGCTTTCTATATAGTAGTATGTCATTGATGTCAGATAGGCCTGTATACCTTGTACATGTACTTGTAGTAAATACAGATATTATTATAAGAGGGGCCCAAAGGGGGAGGAGCTATAGGAGAGAGAGGGGGAGGGGCCAGCAGAAGGAGCATTCAGTATCTGATGAGTAGTCTTGATAGCTGGATACTAGCGGTGGCGCGGATACAATGTTGTGTAAAAACGCTAATATTAGTAATAAAGATTATCTGTCTATCACATTTATTCCAGCTTGATATCATAAACACGATATATAACCTAGAAGCTCAATAAAGACACCGAAATTAATAAGAAAAGGCATATGATATAGAGAGGCGGAGGCGGTGTTTACATCAAAGCAAACACACTTAGATCACATTTACCATAACAAAAGGCTCAAAAATAGCGCGATTTTTCCCGAATATTTTTTTCCTGAGTCCTATGCTATGCACGCATTTTTCTAGATATTGACCTATTTCTTGACGTGGAACGGGTAATAATGAATGGATTGAAATGATTTTCACAGCGAATATAAAACAATGAATGTTTTACACAGGTAGCAAGATAAGGCACACCGGCACCGCTTTCATATTTTGCTATGAGTTTGTTTTTATCATCTCTATTGTCACTCTAACCAATTTTCTTTTTGGTTGGCTGTTATCACTAATCTTCTTAGGCCCCATGGTGACTTATTTGTACAAATAATATAAAAGAAAAACACCAAAAAATGCAAAGAAACAAGAAATAGTTTTCAGCGAAGTTCAGTGGAGTTTTGCACTGAGCGACAGCTGCGACTAACACACATGTTCTTGCTGGTCGTGTTTGTTTAGTCGAGTGCCGAGCAAACGGTCGACTACCGAGCGATTTTTTTACCGAACAAAGCGTTCGAATACCGAATTATTCGAGTACAGAGCAGTGGGCGCCTGTGACGAGCGGCGTACCGCAGGGGTCAGTCCTAGGACCAGTGTTATTCTTGGTATATGTAAACGACATGACGGATGGGATAGACTCAGAAGTGTCTCTGTTCGCAGATGATGTGAAATTAATGAGGAGAATCACATCGGAAGAGGACCAAGCAGGACTTCAAACAGACCTGGACAAGCTTGACATCTGGTCTAGCAACTGGCTTCTCGATTTCAATCCCACCAAATGCAAAGTCATGAAGATCGGAGAAGGACAAAGAAGACCGCTGACAGAGTACAGGCTAGGTGGACAAGGGCTACAAACCTCGGCAAAGGAGAAAGACCTTGGGGTGAGTATAACGCCAAGTACGTCTCCGGAGGCACACATCAACCAGATAACTGCGGCAGCATATGGGCGACTGGCAAACCTAAGATTAGCCTTCCGTTACCTAAACAAGGAATCGTTCAAGACACTGTACACCGTGTACGTCAGGCCCATACTAGAATATGCAGCACCAGTCTGGAACCCACACCTGGTCAAGCACGTAAAGAAACTAGAGAAAGTGCAAAGGTTTGCGACAAGGCTAGTTCCACAACTCAGGTGTCTGTCCTATGAAGAAAGGTTGAGGGAAATAGGACTAACAACACTGGAGGAAAGAAGGGTCAGAGGAGACATGATAATGACATACAAAATACTGCAGGAAATCGACAAGGTAGACAGGGACAGGATGTTCCAGAGAGGGAACACAGAAACAAGGGGACACAACTGGAAGCTGAAGACTCAGATGAGTCAAAGGGATGTTAGGAAGCATTTCTTCAGCCACAGAGTAGTCAGGAAGTGGAATAGTCTAGAGAAAGATATAGTGGAGGCAGGAACCATACATAGTTTTAAGACGAGGTATGATAAAGCTCATGGAGCAGGGAGAGCAGAGCCCAGTAGCGGACAGCGAAGAGGCGGGGCCAGGAGCTGAGTCTCGACCCCTGCAACCACAATTAGGTGAGTACAATTAGGTGAGTACACAAAACACACACACACACACACACATAACCAGCACATAACCAGCACATAAACAGCACATAACCAGCACATAACCAGCACATAGATATGCGGCAAGTAGTCACACACAGCCACCGAGGAGACACGCTACCCTATGCATACTGAGTAAATACATGGATCTAGACAGGTACCCGTACTTCGTTTTGCCACCATGACTGACGCAGCCGATTTGTTAAAAAAATAATTTGATTAATGGAACATTCGAGGTTCACATGGGAAGAGAGTTGCTTGATTTCTCCAGTTTGCTAATCGTCTGTACTACGATACTTGAACCGGTGCCATTAAAAGAGTTAATTTTTTTCACTTTTCATATGATTCTCACTGACAGCTGAGAAATGAATCAGTTATACATGGTACTGAAGTCTTCACTTGGAACATGTGTGACCGACAAGTAACTTCCTAGGTGGGGTTGCACAGGGGACAGTGTTAGGGCCTGTGGTGTTCAGTATGAACGATGGAGTTTAAAGTGGAGAAAGATCCTCATCGGTACTCTTGGTAATGGTCTCTCTCAGGAAATAAACCACGAGTATGGGTAACAAATGGGAACAAGAAAAACGTAGGACGGAGAAGAAAAGCTAGTGGCCTGCTGAGGTACGACGAGAGGGCGAGATACGATACTTCACTAGGAGTAAGGTACAACAACACACCAGCTGGAAGCGCTGCAAAAGGTGAGAAAAACACCCATACTGTGTTCACTCTTATCGCTTTGATATCACGAGCTCTCTCGCATGACTGAGGTTAGGCTTACTTGCCTAACCTAGAGAGCATGATTTCACATGCATGACTAAAAGAGCATGATTCCACACGCATGACTTAAAGAGCATGATTCCACATGCATGACTAAAAGAGCATGATTCCACATGGATGACTAAAAGAGCATGATTTCACATGCATGACTAAAAGAGCATGATTTCATATGCATGATTAAAATAGCATGATTTCACATGCATTACTAAGTGAGCATGATTTCACATGCATGACTAAAAGAGCATGATTCCACACGCATGACTTAAAGAGCATGATTCCACATGCATGACTAAAAGAGCATGATTTCACATGCATGACTAAAAGAGCATGATTCCACACGCATGACTTAAAGAGCATGATTCCACATGCATGACTAAAAGAGCATGATTCCACATGCATGACTAAAAGAGCATGATTTCACATGCATGACTAAAAGAGCATGATTTCATATGCATGATTAAAATAGCATGATTTCACATGCATTACTAAGAGAGCATGATTTCACATGCATGAATGCATGACAGCATTATTTCACATGCATGACTAAAAGAGCATGATTTCACATGCATGACTAAAAGAGCATGATTTCATCTGCATCATGACCAAAGATAGTATTATTTTTACCTGCACGACTAAAAGGGCATGAACGTACCTCTATGAGTTTCGGAACATGATTTATTTGCATAGTATAAACACAAAACAATAAACAGTCAGTCACCAGTCAATAGTTTGACTATAAAAAAACACAAATAGCTAAACTGGTTCGCTATGTAAAGATCGATCTGACTATTCAGCTATTGCAAGTACGAACATGAGTGCATGAAATTTATTAAAAAATATTCTACCTAAAAATAAACAGAAGTTGTTTGTTTAAGAGCTTCAGTGTTTGTATGATATTGTTTTTGTAGTGTGTGTGTGTGTGTGTGTGTGTGTGTGTGTGCGTGTGTGTGTGTGTGTGTGTGTGTGTGTGTGTGTGTGTGTGTGTGTGTGTGTGTGTGCAACCCTCCTGACTCCTTCCCACAACCCTACAGGTTTTGCGCATTCGATTCTTAATCCTTCCTATTAGAAGCCTCGTAGGTTAGAGGTAAAGCACTGGATCTGCCACCATCAGAGCCACAGTTCAAGTCTCCGTCCCTTTTTCTGTTCATACATTAACAATCATTTATTATGACTTAAACTGAGTTTATAGACTTTGAGGGAGGCGAGGCTATATGTAGTGTGAGAACTTCAGGGCTGACGGCAGGAGGTACAGTTGGTGCAGCTGACAGAGACGTGAAGAGAAGTTCATTTTCAGAATCTTTCCTATTAGCAGCCTCTTAACTAATCGATAAAGTGGTCGACCCACCACCATAAGGGCCACGGTTCGAGCCTTTGGTCCATTTTTAGTATTGTGTGTATGTATACACTGAGTGGCTACTTTATTAGGTACACCCTTTTAATACTGGGTAGGGTTTCCCTTTGTCTGCAGAACAGCCTGAATTCTCCGTTGCATGGAATAAAGACATTCTGGTCCATGTTGATGTAATAGCATCACGCAGTCACTGCAGATTTGTGGGCGGCACAGTCATGCTGAGTATGTCATATTCTACCACATCCTAAAAAATTGCGCCAAATTCTAACCTTACCTTCAGTGATTCGTCAGACTAGGCAACGTTTTTCCAATCTTCAACTGTCCAGTTTTGTTGAGCCTGTACCCACTGTAGACTCATTTTCCTGTTCTTAGTTGGCAGGAGTGAAACTTGGTGTGATCTTCTGCTGCTGTAGACCATCTCTTCAAGGGTCGACATATTGTGCATCCAGAGATGATCTTCTGCCTTCCAGTGTTGTAACATGCAGCTATTTGAGTTACTGTCATCTTCCTGTCACGCTGAACCAGTCTGGTCATTCTCCTCTTACATTCATCATTATCAAACTCTGGAAACACAAATTTCTGAGATTATCAAATACCCCGTCTCACACCAACAAATATTCCTCGGAGATTTAGATTATATTTCTTCCCCATTTTTATGTTTTGTCTGAACAACAACTAAATCTCTTGACCATGTCTGCATGCTTTTGGGCACTGAGGTGTTGCTATGTTGTTGGCTGATTAGATATTTGCATTAACAAACAGGAGTACAGACGTATCTAATAAAGTGGCCACTGAGTGAGCTAGATGCGTACAGACTGTTCAACCTGCAATTTCTTCTAACCTTCTGTTGTATATTAGCTGTGGTTCCTTGAATGAACAAAATCGTGTCCTTAAGAACGATGAAAATGGAAATTTTCTTTGGTGTCAGCTAGCTTTTGTGTTCACTTCCTTAGATACGTGCGAATATTATTATGTGGAAAGGAGTGTCTGGTGCTGCACAGCACTTATATTATGTCTATAAGGCTTTTAAATTCTGTAAGATAAATAGTTTATACAGATATTTATACATATTAGATATATTAGATAGCTTCCAACAATGCACGACGTAGGGGGCAAACTTTTAATTGGCAAATTGACTCCTACTATCTTCAATAACTATCGGATCCTTCCTCCAGATATGATACACCAAAACAGTCAATCTGAATCCATTCAGAAGAGGATTTTTCAAATTATTTCTTTAATACGATTCTCAAATTGGTACTCACACCTGTCAATAACAATGTGGACCTTCTGTGTTTACTCGCAGGTCCAAAGAAATCAAGGAATGTGCCGCCTGATGTGGGTATGTCGCATCATTACCGCATTTGTGAGTTTGGTGGCTTCGACTGCCTGGAGAAGGAGAACTTGGTAAGTAGAGAGAGAGAGGGAGAGGGAAAGAGATGGGAAATGAGAGATGGAGAAGAAATTTTTTCACAGCCAATTTCTCCTACAGGTGGACAGGAGAGCACACAACTGGTTGGTGCCTCTGGTCAAGAGTGTCGCCAACGCCTGCACCAAAATATTTCCCTTGCTTGGAAAATGTCCTGAGGCGCCTCCGCTTGGGTCTCCATGGTAAGGTACCACGGAGGCGTAAAATACCGTGCCTCCCTTGAAGTCTCCATGGTAAGGCACCACAGAGATCTCACTACCGTGCCTTCCTCGCTTTCCAACAACCTGTGATCCTTTCGTTTATGAAGCAGCCATGATTCATGTCACGTCGTCAGGATAACTCTGCGTCTTCACTGTCGTCATTAACAGTGTCGACGGATTTGAGTTGCATTCAATTCGGAGTACAAGCCCGAATGAAGTCAGAATCAAATCTGATTCGGAGCATACTGAAATGGAATTCAGGTGTTCCCACTAGCTGCGTAAACGACCAACACGTAGCACAAAGTAGCTGTAATAATTAATAACATGTTTGTGTACACTGGTGACAGATCTAGTGGAAATAATGTAATTACTGTGTCATAGTGCAAAACTTCAGTGTCAACATCAGCTGTCAGCGGGAGACTTCACTGAATGATACATACATTAGAATACATTACTTGTTTAACTTGTCACGATCAACGACAACTAAATAATATTCTTGAAACGAAGACTGAAGAAAAATAATGTGTACAATGTAATAGTGCTGCTAATCTCCTAGAATATTTTTTATTAAAAACAGAGGCAACTATGTTATCACAGGGAGGAACTTCCTAAAGTTGCTGAACAGTGTAAGCATTATGTAAACTATGTGTTATACTGATGGTTGTGACAGTCTTCGGAAAACATTCACACGGCGTTTGTCCTTGAAATTTGAGCTTGATTGTCATGTAATTCAATTCACCCAAGCCTTAAAATATTTAAATTATCGGAAGTGGAACTTTAAATTATCAGGCATTACTCCCATAGCTACACCATTCCACCATTTACATAACTATTACAATGTAGATAAATAATAACCGGCTTTGCTTTAATTAGGAACCATAGTCCACACATCTGTGTGTGAGGATTGTCACAGAACTCTAGCATCTCATGCAAGGGAAGAGGAGAAGGCCTGGGAAAGAATACAGTGTCCTTCAGATACACTAAGGTAGAAAACATGATATCCCTGTCTTAAAATGAGGTGAAAAGACAAAGATTCTTTGAGATACATAGAGGGAAAAGAACAAGCCATCTAGAAATACATAGAGGGAAAAGGACAAGCCATCTAGAGATACATAGAGGGTAAAGGACAAGCCATCTAGAGATACAATGAGGTGGAGAAAGGTATCTTTGAATTACACCGAAGCGAAATAATATATTCTTTCCCTAACATACACCCAAGTAGACGGACTAGGAATACCTTATATACTGAGTAGAAGAACAAGGTAACCTTGAGACACACCAAAGTCTTGGTCATAGGGAATCTAGACAATACCAGCCCTGGTTCGGAGGGTTCCCGGGTCCACTGCTAGCCTTCCACTGAATCATCGACTTAAAGTGTTACTAAATGTGAGGTTAGTAATAACAGAAGTACTTATAATGATAGAAGAAGCTGTAGTAGTTCCTAGTCTTTAAACTGAGACACTTTTTTCCTAGATGAGATAGCTCTTCTCTCAGCTGCAAGTGTCGGTCTTGCGGATTAAATAATGAAGTGGGTTGGTTTCTACACAAATGCTGAATACATTATCAAGGATAGTAGGCTGCAGCAGCGGCTTCAGCATAGTGATAGTAGCCCTGAAAAGACATTCAGACTAAATTTTTATTGACATTTTATTTTTGTGATGTGTTTATCTCGAGTAGGTAATGCATCACAAGGGCTGGAGGCTCCATTATTATTATAATCAAGGGGAAAGCATTAAACCCGTAGGATTATCCAGCGCCTGTGGAGGGGGGGAGATATGGAAGGTATTCAGGATTAATTCAGGGAACTGGAGCATAGATCCAATTCCTTAGATCAAGAGCCCCTCACCAGCGTCAAGTAACCTTCCTTGAGGGGTGGAGGCTCCATCTAACACTCGCTAAACACAGAACAAACACACTACTTAACTATAATTATCTAGTCCTTATACACCTGTGAAGAAGCCAACCCAGCCACTATTTCAACCTACTGCATAGGCCGCCACGGAGACTTGCCAGGACCAGACTCACTTAAGAGGCATTTAAATAAGGGTCCACACGAAGCTCAAAATAAGAACTCCGTCTCTCTGATTTGAAAGAACATTAGTGCAGAAGTAGATTTTTTTTTAGGCCAGGAAACAGAATTTTCTATTTCGGTTCAATGTGATTCATAGATCTCGAGTTATGATTAGCCAAACATTATACTGTAGGAAGGGTCAGAAGTTATTATCAGTATTGCCTTAATGTCAACTCCAGCACTGCGTATAACTGTGTCAGTATAAATGATGCTGTGGCTTATGTATAAATAATATGAATACATTGCTGAAATCTGGAAAATGATAGGATTGTAAGTATGTGCATTTTATTTAAACAATATAATACATTACAAAAAAATTATTACTAAGTTTGTAGTTACGGAAGAAAAATAACACTTTTTCAAGCAGAATAAATATATATTAGTGAAGTAAGTGGACCAATTTTATATTAATAGCTGTAGGTCACTTCACATTCATAACCTTACCAGCCAACAGTTTACACAGTTTACCTGACGTTTTACTAATAATTTCATAAAATTGCAAAATAGATTATGTACATATTATTAGTCAAAACTGAAATACGGTATTTTTAGGGTTAAGTTAAATCATTTTAATTTTTTTTTATAATCTCTTAACATAGGGTCGCTAGCGTATACTACTATTGCAAGTGTTGTCTAGAAAACACACGTTAGTGCAACGGATTGAAAACCGTATTGCATTAGACTGTTTCTACGGCAAAGAGTTGTCTCGCTTCTTTTTGAATGTGTAATGTGTCCTGTATTTTCCCAATGAATGAGGGAATGCTCATAACATTAACTTCTGAAGTGCACTGTGTCTTATATCCCCTAGGGGATAGAAGCTGTACTCACGAAGATATGTATCCTGCTTCTGAGATGCAGCATCAGTTTTCTTGATGCCTCCAACTGGTTGTTCCCAGTACATGCTTTACTGCTTCTTTGTCTGGAATGTCACTGCCATAGACCAGCTAAAGCTTCCTGCACCCTGCAGGAAATACACACAATGTTTTATGTGTTGCCTTCATGTGCAGGCAACAAGTCGTGTAACCGAGATTTGCGAGACCAAGACTGTTTACATGAAATATTAATTCGGATGTAAATAAAATACAAATGTAACTGCAGAGCATTTTTTTAAGAAACGTTTCCTAATAAAGTGTTCTGGCATTACATGTGTCTTATTGGAGTTTGTTCAATATCTTCACAGATGTGGCTGTGAAAAAAAGTGTTAGTGAGATGTTCGGGTTTAAAAGATAATCACTCTGATAACAAGTAAGAGCTATAACAATAGTTCATTGCTGATTACACAGTGTTTTTAAGAGATTCAGGAAAAGATGCAGATGTTGGTGGAGTAGTTTGTGAAGGCGTTTGCTTACAAGAAGGAAGTTAAAAGGGAAGCCAGGAAAGATAAATGAATGACAGGTGAACCATAATACTGTAAATAAGGAGAGTAAATGGGTCAGATGATAAGCTTATGAAAGATAAGATCAACCACAGAAAAAAAATGAGCGAAAGAAATAGCAAGTATAGGAGTGTATCAGGGAAATGTATCAGAATACAGTGGTGGCCACACTTTCATGAGTGTGATACATAGCCTGTGAATGTCTCAGTGAGGAGAAGGTTGGAGGCAGCAGAAACGTCATCTTTCAGGTGAATGCATGTAGTGAATATTATGTAGAGAATAAAAAGGGAAGAAATTAGAAAGTAGTGTGACGATATTTAAGGTATAATTCAAGGGGAAATGAGAGTAATTGAGATAGTTCGACCATTTAGAAATGATGTTTGATAAGCACAGTAGATTAGGCGAGTTTAGAAATCTAGGGAAGGAAGGAGAGTGTAGTATAGAACCTCCAGGAGAGGGAGAGTGTAGTATGGAACCTCCAGGAGAGGGAGAGTGTAGTATAGAACCTCCAGGAGAGGGAGAGTGTAGTATGGAACCTCCAGGAGAGGGAGAGTGTAGTATGGAACCTCCAGGAGAGGGAGAGTGTAGTATGGAACCTCCAGGAGAGGGAGAGTGTAGTATGGAACCTCCAGGAGAGGGAGAGTGTAGTATGGAACCTCCAGGAGGGAGAGTGTAGTATGGAACCTCCAGGAGAGGGAGGGTGTAGTATGGAACCTCCAGGAGAGGAGAGTGTAGTATGGAACCTCCAGGAGGGAGAGTGTAGTATGGAACCTCCAGGAGAGGGAGAGTGTAGTATGGAACCTCCAGGAGGGAGAGTGTAGTATGGAACCTCCAGGAGAGGGAGGGTGTAGTATGGAACCTCCAGGAGAGGGAGAGTGTAGTATGGAACCTCCAGGAGAGGGAGAGTGTAGTATGGAACCTCCAGGAGAGGGAGAGTGTAGTATGGAACCTCCAGGAGAGGGAGAGTGTAGTATGGAACCTCCAGGAGAGGGAGGGTGTAGTATGGAACCTCCAGGAGAGGGAGAGTGTAGTATGGAACCTCCAGGAGGAAGGAGGGTGTAAAGGTAGTTTATTGCGTGGAGGGCATTTGAGAATCAAGCAGGCATAAGTGAACGTGGCTGATTCATATATATATATATATATATATATATATATATATATATATATATATATATATATATATATATATTTATATTTCTTATGAATGCACTTGTGTATATATATAATTGTACAATACCAATTTGCTGTAGCAACTGTGTGTGCCTTACTATGCGATCCCGTAAAATTTCTATTATGACGTTTAGTAAATATATAACGTAAATGATGATCATATGTTTCACTGACCTTAAATTAAACACAAAAAATTACCTTCACTGAAGGAAATCTCAACAAAACTTTTTTCATTTACTTGACTTTGGTTAAATAATTTCAAATAAAGAGATAAAGGAATCATTATGCCCCTGTGTCTATATAATAATCAGTGTGAAGCGCTAAACCTGAAGGTTTAACACAGTATCTGCTATTTATGTATATATATGTATATATATATATATCGGTATCGGTTTAAAACCAGCCGATACCAACCAATACTTTTAAAAAAAATAATATTACATGTTTGGTTAAAAATATCAACATGACACCAGTGTTCCAGACATTTAGTGTTGTAGTTCCGGTCGTAGGATAGTGGCAGTGGTTATAAGAACATAAAGAAAGAAGAAACACTGTAGCAGGCCTACTGGCCCATGCGAGGCAGGTCCAATTCCCGCACCGGCTTAAGCCAATGCCTTGACCTAGTCATGTTGTTGTATGTTCGCCGGTACATCCGGCCCGGGTCTTCTCCAAATGGTGACCCGGCAGGACCTAGTCAAGTCAGTCACATTCACTTAAGGGAGTAGCACGGCATCTGACCTAGTAGCACAAGCTAGTCAGGTCCAACTCACACCCACCCACACCTATTCATGTATTTATCTAACCTATTTTTAAAACTACACAACGTCTTAGCTTCTATGACGGTACTCGGGAGTTTGTTCCACTCATCCACAACTCTATTACCAAAGCAGTGCTTTCCTATATCCTTCCTGAATCTGAATTTTTCCAACTTGAAACCATTGCTGCGAGTCCTGTCTTGGCTGGATATTTTTAGCACGATATTTACATCCCCTTTATTAATTCCTGTTTTTCATTTATACACCTCAATCATATTCCCCCTAATTCTACGCCTTTCTAGAGAGTGCAGATTCAGGCCCCTCAGTCTATTCTGAATGTGGTTGTTTTCTTACTGGAATCTGAGGGACAGTGAGCAGCTGCCCCTCAGATTCCAGTATCACTGTGTCAACACTGCCGCTGCTGGCGGCACTGCTGACATAAAAATGATAAAACAATCAGTTATTAAAAAAAAAGTTAAGGTTGTGACCTAAATTAAAAAATTGTGAATATCTGGTCAGTGATGGCCTACGTGCAGTGATAAGGTGATAATTAATGAGTGATTTGAAAAATAAAGATAAAACAAAATCTCCAGCAGTTGGTATTGCCAGAAGAGAGCTGTGAATACAATTAATACCACGGTATTTTGGGTTTATGGCAGTGACATAACTGAAATATATAAGAAGAGCATAATAAAATAAGTGATATAGACAGTGTACGACATAATCAGAAGTCACGAAGAGGAGGATTTCAACTAGGCTGTTACTGCAAACGCCAAATTCTTATCTCTGTGGGAGCAATCTGGTCGGTGTCTTTGTTTTTTGTCTCTCCCAGCTGGTTGTGTAAGATCACTACTCTCCCCCTATCTTTGTGTGCCAGGATATATGAAAATGTGTGTAATCTCTGCCTCCTTGTGAGAATTTCTCTCTAGCAAGGACTGTTGACACCCTCCCCCAAAACCCCTATCGTCTGTTTCATAAATGGCTTGTACAACACTTTCAGGAGCAAAAACTGTAGTAAATATAAATTACAAATTACTTGATCGTTGGTCATGGGTACGCTTATTAAGTAAGTTAACTATCCCTGATTTCCCCACCCAGTCTTTAGTGGCCACCGTGACTAGGGGTTAAATACAGAAAATAGCGTCACCAACGGATCTGGCGCAGAAACTCATATCCACAATTCGTTGTGAGGCCTCTGAAGCACGTTGTTAACTGCCAGGTAACGTTGGGAAACCGTGTGGGACTCAAAGAGATAGAAACTTGTAAGGAAGTGCTCTCAACTCCCTCTTCCTCACTCGAATTCATTGGAGGACCACTAGATGTCTCTACGTATCTAATTTTCCCTACTCATTTCTATCTAATGTAAACATATTAAGCTTAAAACTACATACATTTTAATTCTATTACTTTCTTAATTCTACCTAAAACCTGTAATATATCAAATTAGTGTAAAGGTCTCTACTGCTTCTTACCTTGACAGAATATTAGCAAGTCATTAAAACAACTAAATAATTAGAATTAATGACATTCTGAAAAAAAGCGTTTTATATCTATTGACCATTTATTACCTGACACGAGATACATTAAGTCCAATCTATGTTTTTGTTGAGCGCCATGGTCATAGAAACCCGTGAGCTTGAGTACCGTAATGACCAATCATCAACACTCTCTGTGCATTCATGCAATGCAATATAAAAGAAACAACAATCATTAATCGTGACACGTGTGATTTATCTGATCATTTTATTAATCATTCTAGAAATATTTCATTCTTCCATTACATATTTTAAGTTTCTGAAAAAAATGTAACTTCTGTTGTGAATGAAGATGGTCATTTGGGTTAATACTGATATACTAAATTTGTTTTCATTGTTAAGAACCTCTGTGATAGTCATTTCATTTACTGAGTTACGTAATTATATTTTCTTCAAGATCCTGGTTCTACGGTCAAATATTTTAAATTTAAACATATATAATTTATTTTCGGTATCTATTTAGGAAAAAGCAGCAATAGCGATTTTTTTTTATGACATGTCGAGTGAGTTTGTTGACCTCGAAGTTAGTTTAATAACTACATTATGCACCTATGCTAATCCTGTGTTACATAATGGGTCAATTGACTAGGTTCTAAAGTTTTAATGGCTAGGCAGACTACTCGGGTAATGAACTCTATTTACATGATTATGATCTGGTTACCACAGTAAAGAGTTATTTATGCAGACATAAATTCAGTCACAAAAACATTACACTATTGCTCATATGTGGGTTATAAATTATTTATATCACCTTATGTTTTGCTTTAGTGACCTTGCTCGAGTCTGCATAAATAAATCATTATGATTGTAACAGTATATAAAAACGTAAATAAACATTACGATCATGTAATTATCATATACTAGTTAGCACAATACCCAGTTCTAAATTATTGTTGGCCATCTGGAAAAAGGCGAGCAATTTAAGTTTATCATGAGGCTTCGCTTATATCTGAATGAATAGGTCAAAAGCTACATTTTTTGAAAGCTTAGTATTTTTACCAGAAAGCGGAAACTGTTTTCTTCATTCTGTCTTTAGTTATCTCACTATTACTGAGATAACCATGAATGAAATATAACAGCTATTTTTATTTTAGCAAATTCCTGCAATTTTTTTTTTTTTTTCAAAATTAAATAAAAAAAATTAATCAAGAAATCTCGAACGTATAAAAGGGTGAGAAAATTGTGGTATTTTTTTTTCCATAGAGTGACTTGAGAGTGTCCTCCTTTAACTAATCACTAATTTTCGGTAAATTAGTGATTTCCATGTGATAATTACTGAATATCCTTTCAGATCAAATTCAAACTTTTACTGCTGGTATTGTCATCATGGGGGAGCGCTAAACCCGTAGGGATAATACAGTGCCTGTCACTGCTTGTGTATTTTGCTCACAGGAAGGTTTGCAATTTATCAGTTTTATTAAGCAAACTGGGAAAATTTAATTTATTCAAGCTATTATGCAAAAACAAAAAGCTGTTCTTAATCACATCTTGGATAAAAGAACAACTGGCATTGGTTTCATGAAGATCTCTCAGTTGGTTTCCACATGAGAGCGAGACGTACGAACTCTGAAAATCATTATTATCTCGCCGCTAATTTAATGAAAATGTCTCTGTCCATCGCCATCTGTGTTCCGTCTGAAAGATTTCGTTAAATTTCGGTGATGTTTTCGTCATGGATCCTTTGGCTTTTGAAAGTGTTGATTTGCAAACTCCTGGTCTTCTTGAGTTTACTGAGACCTTCGGTTTCTTGAAGGCTCCAGGACCGTTTTACGAGGGTTGAATTATGGCACCTAGGTGTGTTGACGGAGTTGAGCTATAGCTCCTTTACCTCTTCAAAGTTTCGAGATATAACCACTAAGCATCTTGCATATATTAACAAACAAGGGGGCTGATAAAGAAGATACCTCTGTGGGATCATATATTGACTTAAAATATTCAATTTGAATGTTTTGAGCCAGTTTGTCACATGACACAAAGTATTTGACGATTCATTTTTTTTTTTTTTTTTTTTATTTACCCCCCCCCCGTACCCCAAGACTAAAGAACCCTCACGATCAATAAAACAAAACCCCATCCAAAGACCCATTCCTAAGAAGGAGATTCAACAAGTTGATGAGAAGTCTATACCAATACCACACAAACTAACCATAGATCGACTCTTATTCCACAATTACCTGAGAATTTTTTTTTTTCTTTTTTATTTTGTTTCTTTCCCTTCTGTGCCCTAAAAAGACCTAACACAAAAGACAGATCATTGCACCCGCTCTACCAAGATAATGAAGATCAACCACATAACCCATCCACCACCCTCCTATGCCCCCACCACTGCCACCTATCACTCCTTTTGTTCAAGTGCCTCATCTCCCACTCCCATACCCCACTCTGTACCACTACCCCCCATTCCCCTAAACCGTAAGCAAAACTCCTCACCCTCCCCATTATCCTCTTAGATCCTCTAATCTCATATCCCTATATGACATCCTGAAAGCTTTTACCCACGCCTGACCATATAACATCCTATTCCTGCACTTAGTTCGGTAGATTCTCGCCGATATTACCTTAATACGATCCATTACCCCAAATCCCTGACCCTCCATGAACTGCAAACAAAATCTATCGCACAATACATGAGTCCCCTTCGTGATACTGCATCTATACCCTCAAAATCCAAAAACATTGCCCTCAACATGGGAATACCCCCCCCACCTAAGAAGGTTAACACCCGCCCAAACCATTCCCTCACTTGTCCTAAAACCTCGCAAAAATATATTTCATGTAACGTAGTTGCCGGCTCCCCACACCTATCACACCCTCCCTCCTGAACTAATCCCATTATTGCTAATGATGCACGAGAGGCCACTACCCCATGAAGAAACCTATACATGAACTCCTATCCCTAGAACTGATTTTCAGCACCCTGAAGCCCTCCCAGATCCTATCCCATCCATACATTGGGAACTGTGACACGCCCTCCAAAACCCTTTGTACCTCCCCTAAACCTCCCATCCGACCTACCCTTAAAGTCTGTGGATTTGACATTACAAGTAAATTACGCATTATGTCCCTACAATAAACCAAATCTCTGTCATTCCACCACTCACCCATCTCCCTAAGAATGCTGGTGACACCCCCCCCATCCAAACCTCCGTGAACACTCCTCCGCATCAAGCATCTCTTCAGGTATACACTCATCAGTCTATGCTCCAACCATATTAGCCCCAACCACCCAATGACACTTTATTACGTACAATCTCTCGCCCCAGCCAATGGCGTCCTCCACCCCATACAAAGTTAATAACCTTACGTTCCAATACCATTACGTCTTCCTGCAACAAAGGGTAAATAGCTGCCACGAACCATAATCTACTATAAATCATACTATTCACAATGAGAACCCTCTGCCTCACCGTCACTTCCTTTATACTCCACACCTTCAACCTACCTATCGCCCCCTTCACAACTTTTCCGGAATTCTCTTTCCTGGTTTGCTCACGATCCCTCATGAAAATTACCCCACAAATCTTCAAACTATCCACAATAGTCCACCTCTGATCACTTCCCAACGGCCCTCCCACCCAAGAACCTACCTCCATTAATTTCGACTTACGCTCATTTATCCTCATGCCCGTTGCAGCACAAAACATACATATAATTCCCCAAACATTCGTTAATCCTTTCACAGAGCCCACGAGCACCGTAGTGTCATCCACGTACCCCACAATGCCCGTACGTTCCACTACGTCCTCCACATTCATCCGCACCCCAATCTCGACCATTCTATAAAAAGGATCCTGCAAACAAGAAAATAAAATCTGTGATAACGGACAACCCTGACGTAAACCCCTATTCATCTGTACCACCTCCCCCAATTTACCATTGATCTGAATTCTCACACACGCCCCTTCATACAATCTCTTCACCCAATTCACTACCTCCTCCCCGAATCCCTGCCGTCTCATCACCTCATACAGAACCTCGCGCTCCACGCAATCATACGCACCTTTCCAATCTAATGCTAAAATCCCGCCTCTCCCATACTCCGCATAATTTTTAATTCTTTCCAGCCCATTGACGACACTCCTACCCGGTATGCCACACTGACCCTCCGCTATCACCTTCCCAAAACCCTCTTTAATCTATTGCCAAGGATTTTTGCCAAAATCTTATAATCTGCATTCATTAAAATAATTGGACGATAATTACTCATTGTATCTTCCTCTCTCCCTTTTCGAACCAAAACCACTACCCCTATCCCCGAACCAACCTTCCCCAAACCATCCAACCTCATTCGTTCCATCAAGCGTACCAAACATTCCTTCACCACACCCCAATGTTCCTTATAAAACTCATTAGCAATCCAATCCAAACCCGGTGAACGTCCCTTACTGAGGCCTGCCACAGCCCCCACCCCCCTTCACTAATAGCTTTTCCTAATTCCTCCTGTCCCTTTCCCTAGCCTATCCTCTATGCCTTCCAAAACCTGATTCCCGTGCCCCATCCCCACACTACTCATATAACGACCGAACCATTTATCCGCATAAACTCCTATCGCCTCTGTACCCCGTATCACCATGCCCTGCTCGTAACCTTCCATCCCCTGTTCCACCACCATTCGTTCAATCATCCTGTCCTCCCTTCTCTTAGTGCAATGTCGCAAAACGTTCTTCGAAGGCCTATCCCCCATCAAAATGTCGTCCACTCCCTCTTTAAATCTACACGCTTCAAAACGTTCACTCTGTATATCCCATAGCCGCTCCTTTAATATTTTCAGATCCCCTGTCTCCTTCCTATCACCCTATCATAACACCTCTGCAACTGTCCCTCCACATATTTTTGCAGACCAAATTTCCACCCTGCCTCCTCCCTGCCTAACGCCTGATAATACCTGCGAATAAGCGGCTTACCCTGAGTCACCCACCATTCTAACACATTATCCGCCATCGCTCCTGCTGCCCAAACCCTCCCCCACCACTCCTCAAAACACTCTCTCTTATCCCCTCCCACCAGAAGAGCTACATTCAATTTCCAAAACCCCTTATACCACCGTGCCACGCCATCCCAGCTCAAATCCACTAAAACCCCCCTGTGATCGGAGAATCCTACATCAAAGGTTTGCACCCTTCCCACCACCACCTTATGAGTAACGTAAATTCTATCCAGTCTCGCCGCGTAACTATGTCGGAAGAAAGTATGCTCAACTACTCCTCCCGCCCCTATCACATCTTTTAATCCCACACTTCCCAATAAATCCCTTAAAGCCTCAAGCACACAACCTGATCCCTTGGGCTCAACATCCCTTTTCCTAATGACACAATTGAAGTCCCCACCTGCCACCACTACGCCAGGTAAATCGCGAAAAGCATAGATCAAAATATTCCTCACAAATTCCGTCTTAACCAAACGAACCTGCTCCGCTGGCATATATATACCCAGGAAACACACCCTCACCCCTCCCCAGTATCCAAGCACTCTAACCACCCTCCCTCCCCCACACTCCTCCCATGCTAGGAGTTGAAAATCCGAGAATGTGGAAAAAAGTTATTCATAAAGCATATTTAAAACATGATGCAAAAATTGCAATATGAAAAACGGCAACATATCTGAGGGTAAAAAAAAACTACCAAGACTTATTGCATTATTTAAAAACCATTTAGGTATTTTAATTATATATATATATACCTATTGGTAAGAATTATTTTTATTATAATTAAATAGAAGCGCTAAACCAATATTGGTAAGAAAAGAATGAAAAGATGGGGTGGTAGGGGAAGTGGAATATTCAAATGGCTTCTGGAAGAAATCCAAATATTCTTCCTTGAAGCCTATTTATCCACTTCTCAAGGCTATGGGTCCCTCAATTTGCACCAGAGGTGGACCCCATCCCCTATATAATATAATATAATATATATATATATATATATATATATATATATATATATATATATATATATATATATATATATATATCCATGGGGAAGTGGAATAAGAATCTTTCCTCCGTAAGCCATGCGTGTTGTATAAGTCAACTAAAATGCCGGGAACAATGGGCTAGTAACCCCTTTTCCTGTATAGCTTACTAAAAGAAGAAGAAGAAAATCGTCAAAGTGGGATGTTTGAATGTGCGTGGATGTTGTGCGAATGATAAGAAAGAGATGATTGTAGATGTTATGAATGAAAAGAAGCTGGATGTCCTGGCTTTAAGTGAGACAAAGCTGAAGGGTAGGAGAGTTTCAGTGGGGAGAAATAAATGGGGTTAGATCAGGGTTTCAAATAGAGTTAGAGCTAAAGAAGGAGTGGCAATAATGTTGAATAATCAGTTATGGCAGGTAAAGAAGGAATATAAATGTATAAATTCAAGGATTATGTGGAGTAAAATAAAGGTTGGATGTGAAAAGTGGGTTATAGTAAGTGTTTATGCACCTGGAGAAGAGAGAAGTGTAGAGGAGAGAGAGAGATTTTGGGAAATGTTGAGTGAGTGTGTGGGGAGTTTTGAACCAAGTGAGAGAGTAATTGTGGTTGGGGATCTTAATGCTAAAGTGGGTAAAATGTTGTGGATGGAGTAGTAGGTAAATTTGGTGTAGGGTAAATGTAAATGGGGAGCCATTAATTGAGCTATGTGTAGAAAGAGGTTTGGTAATAAGTAATACATATTTTATGAAAAGAGGATAAATAAATATACAAGGTATGATATAGCACGTAAGGAAAGTAGTTTGTTGGATTATGTATTGTGGATAAAAGGTTGATGAGTAGACTTCAGGATGTACATGTTTATAGAGGGGCAACGGATATATCAGATCATTATTTGGTTGTAGCTACAGTTAGAGTAAAAGGTAGATGGGACAAAAAGAAAATGGCAACAGCAAGTAAGAGAGAGGTAAAAGTGTATAAACTAAGGGAGGAGGAAGTTAGGGTGAGATATAAGCAACTATTGGCAGAAAGGTGGGCTAGTGCAAGTAGGAGTAGTGGGGTTGAAGAGAGTTGGGATAGTTTTAAAAATGCAGTATTAGAATGTGGGCAGAAGTTTGTGGTTATAGGATGGTGGGTGCAGGAGGAAAGATGAGTGAGTGGTGGAATGAAGAAGTAAAGGGTGTGATAAAAGAGAAAAAGGTAGCTTATGAGAGGTTTTTACAAAACAGAAGTGTTAGTAGAAGAGCAGAGTATATGGAGAGTAAAAGAAAGGTGAAGAGAGTGGTGAGAGAGTGCAAAGAAGAGCGGATGAAAGAATGGGAGAGGATCTGTCAAGAAATTTTGCTGAAAACAAGAAAAATTTGGAGTGAGATAAACAAGGTAAGAAAGCCTAGGGAACGAATGGATTTGTCAGTTAAAAACAGAGTAGGGAGTTAGTAGATGGGAGCTGGAGGTATTGGGTAGATGGCGGAATATTTTGAGGAACTTTTAAATGTCGATGAAAAGAGGGAGGCGATAATTTCATGTACTGGCCAGGGAGGTACAACATCGTTTAGGAGTGAAGAAGAGCAGGATGTGAGTGTGGGGAGGTGCGTGAGGCATTACGTAGAATGAAAGGGGGTAAAGCAGCTGGAATTGACGGAATCATGACAGAAATGTTAAAAGCAGGGGGATATAGTGCTGGAGTGGTTGGTATTTTTGTTTAATAAATGTATGAAAGAGGGAAGGTACCTAGGATTGGCAGCGAGCATGTATAGTTCCTTTATATAAAGGGAAGGGGATAAAAGAGTGTAAAAATTATAGGGAATAAGTTTACTGAGTATACCAGGTAAAGTGTATGGCAGGGTTATTATTGAAAGAATTAGAGGTAAGACAGAGAGTAGGATTGCAGATGAGCAAGGAGGCTTTAGAGTGGGTAGGGGATGTGTAGATCAAGTGTTTACAGTGAAGCATATATGTGAACAGTATTTAGATAAAGGTAGAGAAGTTTTTATTGCAATTATGGATTTAGAAAAGGCATATGATAGAGTGGATAGGGGAGCAATGTGGCAAATGTTGCAAGTGTATGGAATAGGTAGTAAGTTACTGAAGGCTGTAAAGAGTTTTTATGAGGATAGTGAGGCTCAGGTTAGGGTGTGTAGGAGAGAGGGAGATTACTTCCCGGTAAAAGTAGGTCTTAGACAGGGTTGTGTAATGTCACCATGGTTGTTTAATATATTTATAGATGGGGTTGTAAAAGAAGTAAATGCTAGGGTGTTGGGGAGAGGGGTGGGATTAAATTATGGAGAATTAAATGCAAAATGGGAGTTGACACAGTTACTTTTTGCTGATGATACTGTGCTTATGGGAGATTCTAAAGAAAAGTTGCAAAGGTTAGTGGACGAGTTTGGGAGAGTGTGTAAAGGTAGAAAGTTAAAAGTGAACATAGATAAGAGTAAGGTGATGAGGGTATCAAACGATTTAAATAAAGAAAAATTGGATATCACATTGGAGGGATTATGGAAGAAGTAAATGTTTTCAGATATTTGGGAGTTGATGTGTCAGCAGATGGGTTTATGAAGGATGAGGTTAACCATAGAATTGATGAAGGAAAAAAAGGGGAGTGGTGCATTGAGGTATCTGTGGAGACAAAAACGTTATCCATGGAGGCAAAGAAGGGAATGTACGAAGTATAGTGGTACCAACACTCTTATATGGGTGTGAAGCATGGGTTGCAAATGCTGCAGCGAGGAGGAGGCTGGAGGCAGTGGAGATGTCCTGTCTAAGGGCAATGTGTGGTGTAAATATTATGCAGAAAATTCGGAATGTGGAAATTAGGAGAAGGTGTGGAGTTACTAAAAGTATTTGTCAGAGGGCTGAAGAGGGTTGTTGAGGTGGTTTGGTCATTTAGAGAGAATGGATCAAAGTAGAATGACTTGAGAGCGTATAAATCTGTAGGGGAAGGAAGGCGGGGTAGGGGTCGTCCTAGAAAGGTTGGAGGAAGGGGTAAAGGAGGTTTTGTGGGCGAGGGCTTGGACTTCCAGCAAGCATGTGTGAGCGTGTTAGATAGGAGTGAATGGAGACGAATGGTTTTGGGACATGACGATCTGTTGGAGTGTGAGCAGGGTAACATTGTGTGAAGGATTCAGGAAACCAGTTAATTGATTTAGTTGGACTTGAGTCCTGGAAATGGGAAGTACAATGCCTGCACTTTAAAGGAGGGGTCTGAGATAGTGACAGCTGGGAGGGACTTTTCTCAGCTGTAGTATCTGAGCTCCTCTGCAAAGACAGTGATTATGTATGAGTGTGGTGAAAGTGTTGAATGATGATGAAAGTTTTTCTTTTGGGATTTTCTTTCTTTTGGGTCACCCTGCCTCGGTGGGAGACGGCCGAATTGTTGAAAAAAAAAAAAAAAATATATATATATATATATATATATATATATATATATATATATATATATATATATATATATATATATATATATATATATATATACATACATACATATATAATATACGTATATGTCGTGCCGATTAGGTAAAACTGGTCAATTATCAAGAACTCATTTAAAATTAAGTCCTTTCTAAAATTTTCTCTTATACGTTTAAAGATATATATTTTTCATTTTGTTAATGTAAAAACTTATAATTTTGTACCAAGAGAAACTTTGAAAACCTACCTAACCTTATTATAACAAGCGCAATTTAATTTAGCCTAACCCAACTAAATATATTTTAGATACGTTAACAATAATTTAATAATTAACAAACACAGTGAAATATATTTTTTCCGTTAGGTTCAGAATGATTTTTGCGAAATTATTGCATACACAAATTTTCGCTTGTCCTATATGGCAAGAACAGCGTTGCTATTTAAGCCAAAATCGCAAGCTTTACCTAATCGGCACGACATATATACTATATATATATATATATATATATATATATATATATATATATATATATATATATATATATATATATATATATATATATACTATATAGAAAGGGCAAAAAGAAAGGTTTATTAAGCAAAAAATATGCTAAAAGAATCACTGTGAAACTGTGGCAACAAGTTCTTGGATATTTTACTTTTAAAAAAAAAGCCTATCTATCATTATGTAAAATTCAACTATTTTAATGAACTTTACATATTTTTTATATGCAGCAGAACTCAATAAATCTTAACTTGAAGGTAGCAAATTATATAAATGCTACGCTAATGACTGTAATACTTCAGGTAGTTAAGAAGGGGAAATTATTTGTTTGCCATAAAAAGTAAATAAGAGACGTGAAGGACTGAATGTCTTAATAACTGTGCAGCATATGGTAGTGTGCAGCATATGGTAGTGTGCAGCATATGGTAGTGTGCAGCATGTGGTAGTGTGCGGCATATGGTAGTGTGCGGCATATGGTAGTGTGCAGCATATGGTAGTGTGCAGCATATGATAGTGTGCAGCATATGATAGTGTGCAGCATATGGTAGTGTGCAGCATATGGTAGTGTGCAGCATATAGTAGTGTGCAGCATATGGTAGTGTGCAGCATATGGTAGTGTGCAGCATATGGTAGTGTGCAGCATATGAGTACATGGTAGTGGCAGCATATGTAGTAGTTGTAGCAGCATATGTAGTGTGCAGCATATGTAGTGTGCAGCATATGGTAGTGTGCAGCATATGGTAGTGTGCAGCATATGATAGTGTGCAGCATATGATAGTGTGCAGCATATGATAGTGTGCAGCATATGATAGTGTGCAGCATATGATAGTGTGCAGCATATGATAGTGTGCAGCATAGGGTAGTGTGCAGCAACTACACAGGCGCACACACAAAAATGAATACAGTATTCCTCGGTATCCGCGGGGATATGGTTCCAAGACCTTCCGTGGATACCCGAAATTATGGATGAAAGCGAGCCTTATATAAGAAGTTTTTCGTTTACATACATACCTATGATAAAGTTTAATTGATAAAGTACGCACAATAAGTCGAGAGTTAACACCTTTTACTGATGGAAAGCACTTCATGGCTTCTCTTAGGTTTTGAAGAAATGCCTGTAACACTACTTTTGCGCTTTCGAGCCATTTTTAAGCAAAATTAAGGGTTATTTTCGCGCTACGGTAAACCGTGGATAACTGAAACCGCTGAAATTTAAAATGAAAGTGAAATGAGGTTTCTGTGCATCCTGGGCCTAGATCGAAATGGAATCTAGTTTCGTTTCCAAATTATGGCGGTTAGTTATTAATTGTTCCTACTATATTACTTTGATTAATTTTTGAATGGAGGCTTTTTAGAGAAATATGAACGATGGAGACCTCCAGCTTTGACATGGGTGTGTTGCACACACACACACACACACACACACACACACACACACACACATCTGGTACGCTCCTCAGTATTGGTAGGTGTTTTCATAACGCCCTTCAATGTGCATCTTGGCTGTCACAGGGCCGTAGCTGGTAGAGCCGTCGATGGGCTGGACGAGCACGTTGCTATCCGGGTGAACAAAGTACACCAATGAGCGCCGTGGCATCTTCTTCAGCATTTCCTCCTTTGGGATCAGAACACGATGCATCTGGGGAAACACCAGTAATGTTATACTAATATTCTTGAGAATCCTTTATTCAGGTTTACATATATATCGATATGATTACATTGACTCTCGAAATCGTAATGACACGATTGCAAACAAACCATACCACGGGTGGTATGGTAAAAACTTGCATTTGTGACTATGCTAACCTTGATATGGTGTATAAATATACCTAGTTGGATGAATCTTATTATAGCCAGCTGGCCCAGTGGCTAGCGCGTCGGTCTGGAGTTTTATGACT
This sequence comes from Cherax destructor, assembly GCA_009830355.1. Classification (NCBI taxonomy): domain Eukaryota; kingdom Metazoa; phylum Arthropoda; class Malacostraca; order Decapoda; family Parastacidae; genus Cherax; species Cherax destructor. The sequence goes on from WNWK01003558.1 coordinate 86,587, forward strand.
CTCTGATAGCGGGTTCTATCCCCACCCGTGGGGGGATAGAACCCGCTATCCCCCACGGGATAGCGGGTTAATATGATTATATTAACAGAGCCTCACTGCCTAGTCATTTAGATATGGAGACTTGCTGCTTAGACTCAGGGAAAGTTGTTGCACCATGAGTGGCAAACCTGAAAGATTGATGACTAACTTGGACTGGCTAGCAAGAAACGTACTGTGGCGCGTAGTTTATCAGCAGTCCAGTACTGTAGGAGGTCACCCACGTTGACCAGCACTGTGTCAAGGATAGGGTTTGCATTCATCCAGGTTCCTTCCCTATCTCTCACCTGGAAAGAGTCAAATTTTATTTACTTGTGATGCATTTAGAGTTTTATATTTAAATTTATATTTATGAAGTGAATTGAGCCTGAATACCTTCCATTTCCCCCTCCCCCCATGCGATGTATAATCCTAAGGGTTTAGCGCTCCCCATAATTATAATAATAATACTAATTCATTTATACTGTCAAATATAAATTCAATCATAACAGAATTATTATTTTTTAAGTTACGAATAGGAAATATGGCCCCAAGCATTGCGCCTTTGAAAAATATTACTCTTAGACTTTTGCCTAATAATTATAATTATTGGCCTACTCTTATTAGAAATAACGCTCCTGAATCTTTATTTGAGACTGAGAATAAACTACATCTCAGGTCTGAGTAGGGCAACCGACAAACCAGGCCCCAGCAATACTCCTAGTCTTGTGGCTATAAAAACAGTATTAGCCATATGATTTGCAAACTAAACACTTAAATGTTATTAATCAGAACATGACTTATATATGCCAAGGTGGTGAAGGCGGATGCCAGAGTAACAAAAGCACAGTAATATCCCCACCTGAAGGCCCCCCAAGTTATCCTGAAAGAGCAGAGTGATGGTGCCATAGTCAGTGTGTTCACCGCAGCGGGTGGCACCCTCACACACGTTGTTTGGCACTGACGGATAATACAGCAGACGCAGACAGGAGGAATTGTTGTCACTGCACATGTTGTGTGTCGACACGAAGAACGAGCGATCCAGATCTGCAGAACACTGCAGGTTAAGCTGGGCGAGGGTGTGAAGAGTGAACATGAGTCCTTAGTGAGAGAAACAAAATTTAAGGTCACTACTGTACGACGCTACTAGGCTCTTTAGGATGCTACTGGTATCGTGAGCACGGTAAATCATCACCTTGGATATGATGAATCTAGGTCACATCAAATGTGATTACTACTGTAGCAATATGTTCACGTGAAGATACTATCCTCGACATGCGAAAAATCTTGATGCTGTTTTGGAGGGCAATGCAAGAATATCTAAATACTGGAAAAAAAGGGAAAATCAGGGAAAACATAAATGCATATAAAAAAACTCATAAAAAAAATAAATCATATGTAAACATTAGATAAAGACAGAAAAATAATTAACATAACAGAGAAAGTAAAGGCTAAATAATTCAAATACTCTCTGAAAAAAAAAGGAAAAACGAAAACGTTGTTGGTGCAGCATTTAGCGTGATGACGACTTGCCTAGACCAATAGCAATGGCAGTGAGGAGACGTGAGCCAAGCTTCTTACAAGCGTCGATCAGGACCTTCACTGAGGGCCGCAGGCCGCTCACTTCCTCGTCAGGAAACATGCCGTCCATATGTTGCACATCGTAACTCTCCCTTAACTCGCGCACGTCGCCCTCAGTGATCAACCTGTACAGAGTGACGAGCAGACTCAGTGAACGTTAGTTATACTTAAAACCAAGATTATGCCAACTGTACTAAAAGAATGATACCAAATGAGTACTAACTTAACCAAACATACTTTGAGAGGTGTTCAGTCCCCTTTGACTTGTGGAACTGAACACCTATCAAGGCTCAGGGACTGGTCACTTCCATAGTTTTTCTCAACATTGAACTCATACAGTGCAGCAGGTTAGGGTAGGATGCAGGGAGAATGGGTTGTAAGAGGGAGAGGGATGGTTAGTAGGGTATGGAGTGCAGCAGGACAGTGGATAGTTCAGGGAGAGAGGATAGCAAGAGATTGAGGTAGAAGGGACTGAGAGGAGTGCTTGAGGGAGAACCTTCAGAGTTTGTGCAGTAAGTCAGTTGCTGTCAAAAAGTCAATGAGAGAGTCAGGATTAAAGGAGGGTCCATCAGCAAGAAGGAAAGGTAAATAAAGGGCAGCAGAGCGAAGACGACGTTGGAGGTAAATTCTGCGTGCTCGTTGATAAAGTGGGCAGTCCAACAGAATATGGCGAACAGATACTGGGGCCTGACAATGCTCACAGAGAGGGACAGGGAGCCTCTCCATGAGATACCCGTGAGTAAAACAAGTGTGGCCGATGCGAAGACGGGAGAGTGTAGTCTCTCAACCTCGACATTGGTGACAAGAAGAAGGCCAGAAACCTATACTCGGTTTAATGGAATAAAGTTTGTTATTTAGCAGGTCAGACCAGCGTTGTTGCCAATGGGTGCAAAGGTGGGTAGCAACGACTGCAAAATAGTCCATGAATGGAACACCTCTATATGAAACTGGAAGGTCATGTACTGCTGACTGCGCAGTAGTGTCTGCCTGTTCATTGCCCTGTACGTCAACATGACCAGGGACCCAACAAAAAACAATATCTTTGTGTTTGCAAGAGATACGGTGTAACCAAAGGTGGATACGAAGAACTAGGGGGTGAGGTGTATACAATTTTCGGATACCCTGTAAAGCACTAAGGGAGTCTGAAACGACCACAAATGGTGACACAGGCATAGATGCAATACGGATAAGTGCCACAAGAATGGCATACAATTCAGCTGTAAATATGCTAGCCGAGGGTAATAGATGCCCTCGTACGACGCTGTCCGGGAACACTGCTGCGAATCCAACGCCGTCAGATGACTTTGAACCATCGGTATATACTGCGATGGCATGGGAATGAGAACGGAAGTGGTCTAGAGAAAAAGAGCGAAAAGCTGCCATAGGTAGTTGGGCTTTCACGCAAGGTAGAGGAATAGAACAGACACGGACAGCAGGAACTTCCCAAGGGGGTAGGGAAAAGGGAGATGTAACATGAACATATAAAGGTGGTAGCTGAAGGAAAGACAAGATTGAATGTAGACGAAGAGAAAAGGGACAAAGTAAACAGGGGCGATGAACAAATAAAGAGTGTCTACTAACATCTGTGACAATTCTATACATGGAAGGATTGCGGAGGTCATGAGAGCGAACATAATAGCGAATGCTATGTGCAGCACGACACTCGGACAAGGATGGAATGTTCATTTCTACCGGGGAAGAACGAAATGCACCAAGGCATAAACGCAATCCCTGGTGATGGATGGGATTAAGGCTGGAAAGAGTAGCAGGGGAGGCCGCTGAATATATCTGGTCACCATAATCGACTTTCGATAAAATTAGGGCTGAATGCAGGTGGAGGAAAGTGCTACGATCAGCCTCCCATGGAAGATGTGTTAGGGTTTTTTAGGAGGTTCAGCTGGCTATGAGAAGTTGCCATCAGAGAGGTAATGTAAGGTTTCCAGGACAATCGACTATCAAACAGGAGGCCGAGAAACCTGACTGTATCACGTTCTGGGATACGTGAGCCGTATAGGTACAATGGATGGTCAGAGACCACTGAACGTCTAGTAAACGTAATTTGATGAGTTTTGCCACTAGAAAATTTAAACCCGTGCGTGGTGGCCCAATCGGAAACTTGGTTGATGGCATGCTGGAGGGAAACTGCAATGAGGTGACAGTCAGCACCCGCACAAGCTATAGTAAAGTCATCCACATAAAGCGATGACCAAATATTGGATGGGAGAATAGATGCCAGATTATTTATAGCAAGGAGAAAGAGTGTTGTGCTCAGAACACATCCCTGGGGGACACCTTCAGCTTGGACAAATTCCGGGGAAAGCTCATTACTAACCTAAACACGGAAATCTCTTTCAGTTAAGAAGGCCTTAAGGAAAAATGGTAGATTGCCTCGGAGGCCTAAGGAGTGGGCCAGGGCCAAGATATTATACCTCCAAGTTGTGTCATAAGCCTTCTCAAGGTCGAAAAAGATGGTGATAACCGAGTGGTTATTAGCAAAGGCATTACGAATATACGTATCCAAGCACAGTACGGCCCTTATGAAAACCATATTGACAAGGGGAGAGACTGTTGTGCGTCGCTAAATACCACATCAAACGTCTATTAACTAGACGTTCCATCACCTTGCAAACTGCACTGGTAAGAGCGATGGGACGATAGTGGGAGGTATCACGTCCAATAGTAACCGGTTTGCAAAAAGGGAGAACAATAGCAGACTTCGACAGCTGGGGAAGAACTCCTTGTGACCATATAAGATTAAAGAGTCGTAAGAGGACAGTAAGAGCAGACTGATGTAAATACTGTAGCATACGAATATGTATGGCGTCTGGCCCAGCTGCCGATGATCGGCAAGCAGAGAGTGTTGCCTCCAGTTCTTGAAGGGTAAAAGGCACATTATAAGATTCTTCTCTGAGAGAAGAAAAATCTAAGGGCTTTAACTCGCTGGCAGACTTAGAAGAAAGGAACAAGGGGCATAGATGGAGCCCCTGAGAAATGCAAACCAGATGATTACCAATTTCAGTGGCAAAGGCAAGAGGGTGTGCTATATCGACAACGGCAACCAGAAGAACAAGAGCCGGGTCGGGGGAGAATTTACCACTCAATTTCCGCACTTTCTTCCAGACTGCACTCATCAAGGAACCCGAAGTGACAGTGGAAACGTAATCCCACCAGCAAGTGCGTTTAGCATTGCATATGACACGGCGAGCAATTGCTTTCCTCTGCTTAAAATCAAGGAGTCTCTCTGTGGTTCTATTATACCGATACCTGCCCCACGCAACGCATTTCAAACGTACTGCCCTAGCACAAGCAGGAGACCACCAAGGCACACACTTCTGAGAATGCTTGCCCGAGGTTTGGGGGATAGAATGCGAAGCTGCTGTGAAGATGGAGGACGAAAATAGATGTAAAACCTCATCAATGGAGGACGAGGAAGGAACCTCATGAAAGGCAGTAAAATGTGCATAAAGGTTCCATTTCGCCCGGTCAAATCGCCAGCGTGGGCTACGAGGAGGTGGAGAATACGAAGGGGACTAAAGGATGATTGGAAAATGATCGCTGTCATGTAAGTCCAGGAGGACAAACCAGGTGAAGTCGAGGACAATTGAGGAAGAGCAGATGGAGAGATCGATGCAAGAGAAAGAATGAGTTTGAGGATCAAAATGGGTAGGAGTACCCGTATTTTAAACATGGAGGGGAAGAGAAGCAAGAAATGCCTCCAACTGAATGCTACAGGAGTCACAGTGCGACCCTCCCCAGAAAAAATGGTGTGCATTAAAATCGCCAAGTAACAGAAGGGGTGGCGGCAATGAAGAAACCAGAAAATCAACATCCGGGATAGACAATGCCCATGAAGGAAAAAGCTATAAAGAACAGAGTGTATACCACTTATTCAAGTGGATACGGGCTGCAGTGTAATGTAGAGAAGAACGCACATAGAGCTGACGGTATGGAATACCAGTGTGTATAAGAAGAGCACTTTCATTAAAGGTTCCATCGGAAAAAGGATCCGATGAACATAACAAATCATAGCTCGAAAAGGGCCGGATAACAGCGTATTGTAATTTGGGTTCTTGCAAACATACCCCAACAGGAAAAAACTGGGAGAGCAACACCTGAAGCTCACTCCGGTTACCCCTGAGGCCTCAGATATTCCACTGCAAATAAGCCATGATTTATGGAGAGAAAGATATAAGTCGAAGTTAGAGGTATCTATGGACTAGGGTTAAAAAAGTCCATGTGTGGAGGCAGCGGAAGACCTGTAATCAGAGAAGGAGTGGGACGCTGTGAAGGAAGGAGGGGTGTAGACGGAGAAGAGAGAGGACGAGGAACCGGAGGTGGAGCAGTGTCCATCAACGTTCCAGACTCTGTAATAAATTCTGTGATAGCTTCCAGTGTTTCGGAAGACAAAGATGCAGAATGTGGGACTATATTAGAAATGGAAGGAGGAGAGTGAGCAACCATCGGGGAGACTATAGACTGCACTAAAGTAGAGGGCGAGGAGATGGGAGAGGAAACTGTCAAAGGGGCTTGGTAGGGGACAGGAGTGGAAGAGACCTGGAGAGGGGCAGTCAAGGAAGGAACTTGGGAGGGGACAGGGGATGAAGACATTGAATGAGGAGGAGGATGAACCTCCACACACGTTACAGTACTAGCTGGTGGTGAAGAACCCGGCAATGGGGATTTTTTGCAGGACTTATGAGATGAAGGGGGGCGGTGAGGATTAGGTGGTGGACGAGGGCGTGTAGATAAAGAACTGTGCAAGTGAGTAGAGGAAGGGGTGTGGACAATATGGGATGCCGAGGTAGGGACCTCGGAACCAAGAACAGCAAAAGGATTCCAGACAGGGGTGACTGAGGATGGGGCAACCACAGAGGAAGCCGCGGAAGTTGGGACCCTAGAAGTGGGGAGACGTTTAGCAATACGAGAATAGGAAATACAGGGAAGTGTTCCTTGAAGGTGTAGATGAGAGATGGCCATAGCATATGAGAAGCCTTCCGCCTCTTTGAGACAATGGATTTCTTGCTCATTTAGGTAAACCTGACAACGGCGAGAGTATGATGGATGCGCCTCATGACAGTTAAGGCAAGAGGGAGGTAGATTACAATAAGGACTGGCATGGTAGTCGGCACCACAGACTGAGCATTCGGCCATGGACCTGCAATGCAATATTTTGCTGGATGACCAAAATGCCAGCAGTTTCTACACTGTTGCATTGTAGGGATCACCTTTTGAACTTGTAACCGGTGACCTGGAATGTAGACGAGGGTAGAAGTTCACGGCAGTCAAATGTGAAACGAGCTATATTGGATGTCTTCGCTTACAGGTTGGGAGGACAAAAGTGTCAACTTTGAGGATAGGGTGGTCTTGGAGCTCAAGCTGCTCCAGAATGTCATCATCACATGTCTGGAAATTCCATTGGACAATGGTGTGGGGTAAAATGACAGTACCACTACAAGAATTGAGAGAATGATGTTTGTCAATAGTGATAGGAATAGTATCTATGGTCGTAAGGAGAGAAAGATCGCGAGCTTGGCCAGCATTCTGGACCATTATGATGCGAGTGCTGCTCTTGAGAGCGTGAAATGAGATATCTTTACCTACATGGCGTAGGAGAGCTTTGCCAATACTATGATCGGAAAGATAGGTAGTTGGAGTAGTCGGTCTTAGAGTAAAAAACTTTGTCCATTGAGTAGTGTGAAACAAAGTGTTTAAGGGGAGTGCGCGACGTGCTGGTCGTTTCTGAGATGAATGAGAAGGAAGTGTCGAATCGTCATGTAAGGGTCTTTGTCGTTTGGATTTTGGACCGGAGGTGGTCTGACGTGTGACGGGCGAGCAATCCGAAAATTGCCGCACCGTAGAGGAAGAAGCCGGAATCAAGGTCAGAGAAGAGAAAAGGTCAGACGTGTCAAAAGAGCCGGTCGGAACCCCTTTACCTGAAGCAGGTGACGAACCGACACCAGCAAGAGGTAGGGCCAGAACTGGGTGAGGTAACAGGAAGGGGCCCGGGGGTAGTAGGTTCACGGATTGGGTCGTCCATGGTTAGGTTACTTCTTTCTTTTTGTTTTTAAGAAAAAAAAAGAAAGAAGAAAAAAAAAAAAAGGGGGAACATGGAGTAATAGCTCCTAGGAGGAATGAAAGGGGCGTAAATCCCCTTCCGCGCCGAAGAGGACCCCAACACAGCAAGTAGTGCAGATGCTGCATAGATCCCGTGCCATACCCTACCCTTCATGCCAGTAAACCAGCAATCCGGGATAGCAACCTCACATCCACCAAGCCACCTCGGCGGACAAAAGAGAGGGTGGCCGGATACCCGCCACAAAGCATACCGCCTTCGGCCACCACCCCCGGAATCTGAAAGGTGGCCTCCAGAGATACACCCGTCGCCCGAAAGATACCCAAAGCCACCCCCCAGGAGACCGGAGAGGGATCGGGACATCCCCAGGCGATCCAGATTCCACGGCAAACTACACCACCGCCAAGAACCTCAACGGAATGGGATGGACCACGGTACCCTTCCCCCTACCTAGGAACTAGAATGCCTGAGGAGAGAAGCTCCCAGGGTAAGAATGGGAAGGGAATAAGGGAGGGATGAGGAGGAGGAGGAAAGGGAAAAGGGAGGATGGGGAAGATGGGAAAGGGGAGGGGGGATTGGGGGGTAATTAGGTTTGGTCTTAGGAAGAAGACCAAGAGGTCCAGTTCCTCAGACCGATAGCCTCTTTACCTCGACAAGGAGCCCCCCTTAAAGAAGACTAAACTCATAAAACTACTGGTTGGTTAAATGTCTCGACAATATACCAAAGTATTGCACATGTTTCTTATTCATCTGTTTGCTTTATATACCATTAATAAATTAATTTGGTTATTTAATTCCTCTACCATGATATGTTCCACTGATGCCCCAAAACATATTTTGCAGTACCTGCAGTAACAACGTGTGCAAACAGGGCGTCACAGGGCTCGAACCAAGATTTTTCAGGTGGCAATCCCTTACCTCTGCACCTGCAACACTGGCGGTACAGGTGTAAAGGTATAGGATAGTTTGTGTGTCTGTATGAAATTACTTTTTTTTTTTTTTTACAAAAGCAGCAATGTATATGTTATCCCGTCTTCATTGCCCACTTTGCCATGTAAGATTTTGAATTTCTTGTCGTAATAACACTCACTGCTTCCTCTAAGACCACACTCCAGGATTTTACCTCTCTATTTGTGAAGGAAACCAATAAAGTGTCCTTTCAGCAACACCTAATATCCCAGACTAAATACGAAATATTAAGGGTCAATCGATGACATTGCACATCACTTGCTAAAATTCACCCTGGGAACTCTTGGTTCTAAGCACATATAGGATTGCGTAACCCTTTATTTAATTTACTGAATTTTCCTTATTAAAAATCGAACTGCTTGCTGCCAGGCATTTTCGCTTTTCAGGTGTTTTATCCACTCTTTTTTTTCCACAACATTTACAAAAACGCAGTAGGATTTATAACATTTTCCGAATATAGGCACTTCCCCCTCCCCTTCCTTTTGTCTATAATTATTATTATTATTATTATAATCAAACGTAAGCGCTAAATCCGCATGGGTCTTCTTTTGTCTATTAATCTGCTTTCTTGTAAAAGAATATTTCACAAAAATCTTCACTTAATAAGTTAGTTCTTCTGCCTTTTTTTTCACCCTGTAGTGATACCTCATCCACTTCGATTGTTGCTTTGTCAATATTCAAGAGTAGGTTCATTAATTGTTTAGTTATTTCACTCGGCTAAATTTGAAGTGGCTGTTGAGGGTTCCACTCTGTTTCACTCAAAACATTATCTTATGCAAACAAACTCTTGAACTTCACATTCTAAAACATTTGATCTTCTGATTCGTCGATTTTTGTCACTGTTCTTGATTCTTATTATTTTATCTTTCACGCTTTATTCGCTTTTTACGAAGATGAATATGATATTTGTTTTCTTCGTGGTCATGTCTTCTACTTCTGTCTTCTTTTTTTCAATTTCTTCCATCCTTACAATGATAAACGGTATTTACTTCTGGCTTATTTGATCTCTGGTATGTTTCTGGGTTGGTGAGCTTCCAGTATTACCTCCAAGGATTTACTATTTTTTTTCATAGTTTTCCCTGGAGTTTATTTGTGTCCTCTCCTGCTCTTTAATTTTACATCATCAGGAAACAGGCACATTAGACTCTATCCTTGACGTTAAGTCGTTTACACAGTATGAACGGCCACAACAGTGTTAATAATGATCTCTATGGAAAAACTTATTGTCACTTTCAAGGATCACAACAGTGCCACGATGACAACTGCAAAGAAAATGATAGGATGGATAATGAGAACGTTCAAAACAAGAGATGCCTAGCCAATGATGATCCTTTTCAAATCACTTGTTCTCTCTTGGCTGGAATACTGCTGTACATTAACATCTCCGTTCAAAGCAGGTGAAATTGCAGATCTAGAGAGTGTACAGAGAACCTTTACTGCACATATAAGTTCTATCAAACACCTCAACTACTGGAAACGCTTGGAAGCACTTGACTTGTACTCATTGGAACGCAGGCGAGAGAGATATAACTTGGAAAATCCTAGAAGGAATGATCCCGAATCTGCACACAGAAATCATTCCCTACGAGAGTAAAAGACTGGGCAGGCGGCGCAAAATACCCCCAATGAAAAGTAGGGGCGCCATTGGTACACTAAGAGAAAACACCATAAGTTGAATATCACCATCACTAGCTGTATATCACCCTCACCAGCTGTATGTCACCCTCACCAGCTGTATGTCACCCTCACTAGCAGTGTACCTCCCTTGCCAGCTGCATACCACTCATACAGTCTGTATACTAGACTAACATAGAATCCTGTCAGCAAAAGCAACAATACAAGAAGGAGACCTTGCATTTATCACAGTCTGGGCTCAAGATTCTGAAGGTCACTAAAAATGTCAGTCTGTAATATTCACGAGATGGCATACAGTGGTAGATGTAGCGGGATACAAGGCGGATTTAGTTGGATGTAAGGAAGACGTAGATATAAACAGGGATGGATGTAGCTGGATACTGAACAGATTTAGTGGATACAGGGTATATGTAGCCAGATACAGAAAAAGGTGTAGCTGGATATAGGGTAGTTGAGGGCGAGTGTAGGGTAAATTTAGTCAGGTACATGGACAGATGTAGCTGGATACAGGGGTAGATGTAGCTGGATACAGGGGTAGATGTAGCTGGATACAGGGGTAGATGTAGATGGATACAGGGGTAGGTGTAGCTGGATACAGGGGTAGATGTAGCTGGATACATGGGTAGATGTGGCTGGATACATGGGTAGATGTGGCTGGATACAGGGGTAGATGTGGCTGGATACAGGGGTAGATGTAGCTAGATACAGGGGTAGATGTAGCTAGATACAGGGGTAGATGTAGCTAGATACAAGGGTAGATGTGGCTGGATACAGGGGTAGATGTAGCTAGATACAGGGGTGTAGGGTAAATTTAGTCAGGTACAGGGATAGATGTAGCTGGATACAGGGGTAGATATAGCTGGATACAGGGGTAGATGTAGCTGGATACAGGGGTAGATGTAGCTGGATACAGGGGTAGATGTAGCTAGATACAGGGGCAGATGTAGCTGGATACAGGGGTAGGTGTAGCTGGATACAGGGGTAGATGTAGCTGGATACAGGGGCAGATGTAGCTAGATACAGGGGTAGATGTAGCTGGATACAAGGGCAGATGTAGCTGGATACAGGGGTAGATGTAGCTGGATACAGGGGTAGATGTAGCTAGATACAGGGGCAGATGTAGCTAGATACAGGGGTAGATGTAGCTGGATACAGGGGTAGGTGTAGCTGGATACAGGGGTAGATGTAGCTGGATACAGGGGCAGATGTAGCTAGATACAGGGGTAGATGTAGCTGGATACAGGGGCAGATGTAGCTGGATACAGGGGTAGATGTAGCTGGATACAGGGGTAGATGTAGCTGGATACAGGGGTAGATGTAGCTGGATACAGGGGCAGATGTAGCTGGATACAGGGACAGATGTAGCTGGATATAGGGGTAGATTAAGCCGTATACAGGGTATATGTAACGAAATATATATTATATATAGCATGAACGGTTGACAAACACCAACCATCAAGGGAGATATTACTACCATGTCGAGCGTGTAATATAAAAACCTGTTAAACGTTTTGCACTCTGGCAGGATTGCTGGTCTTTCCTTCATATGTCACGAACATAAGAGACGGCAGATAAATCTTACAAACTTCTACTTAAATCCAGTATACACTGCAGCCTCACTTTTCTGTGTGTTTCTTAATACATTGTATTATTCGGAAAAATGTTTTTTTTATGTGAACTGATCCAAGACGATGATCACGGAAACCATTGGCAGATATAGAAGTGTTAACTCAGATTAAGTTGTAATAGACAACTGTCGATGAATAAACAGAAGGGTGGTTGAGGGGCTCGAACCGCGGTTCGTAAATTGACGGTCCGACGCTCTACCGTCTAAGCTAACCCAGGATGTAATGTTGTATTATATTCCGTCAAGACACCAACTGTAACACAACTCAACTCCTTCCCTTGGCCCAGGAGCTTTAACAGTAGATCTGTTCTTACCCTGTCAAGGTCACATCGTCTATGAACTCAAATTTAGTTATCATAAACAACTGTCACTGAATAAACGGAAGAAGTGGGTTACAGTTGGTGCCTCTGGCGGTATGTATCAGTAAGTACTACATCAGAATTCTTCCTATTAGAGGCCTGGGTTAGCCTAGACGGTAGAGCGTCGGACTGTCAATTTACGGACTGCGGTTCGAGCCCCTAAATCCTTTTGTTTATTCATATAGTATACTATATTATTAGGAAGGGTTAAGTCCTACGGGATTAACGCTTTCTGATTACGTTTCGATTCCACGTTCCCATTCCTGATACCGTTTTTTGGGGAATGGGAATAATTTAGGTTTGATCTATGGAAAGGAAGAGCAGCTTCAACCTTGATGAAACCTTGTTAGAAATAAAGTGTGGACTAAGATAGTTATTTCGAAGGCTTTGTATAGGTACAGTTAAAAAAAAAAGACGGTGTCTGTGAAAACTAGAAGAGGGAAGGACACACATGGGTGATAAGACACAAAGAACAACATTATATTATATAGGTGTGAGGCAATGGACCTGTGTGTGTGTCTCAGCGCAAGGAGTGATGGAACCTCAGTCCACTATGAGCGAGTCAGTCACACTATTCTGGCAGTCAAGGTAGTCGGTAGTCAGGGAGAAGCTAGTATAGAGTATGATAGAGTGACAGGGACTTCCATCCTAGCAGGATAGTCTACCGGTAGGGTCTCGCTGTCGGGATTCCTTGCGCAAGCTCCTATGTAAGAAAAAATGAAGACAGCCGGAATACCCAGTGAGGTGAAGTATTGGATAGTAGTGAGATAGATGCAAAATGAACAAGGTCTTGACCATATGGAAACACGAGTGAATGGTCTGACAATCTTGTTCATTATCTCTCTCTCTCTCTCTCTCTCTCATTGAGTTGTACTCACTGGAGTTATACTCACTGGAGATGTACCTCATTAGTTAGACGTAAAGGGTGGAATTTCTTTTCCCACATTTTACTTAAATGAACCAGCAAAAATGAGAGATCTAAGCAGAAACAAATGAGAGATCTAAGTACAAACAGAGGAGAGATCTAAGCAGAAACAAAGGAGAGACATAAACAGGATCAGAGGAGAGATTTAAGCAGGAACACAGAGATATTTATGGAGGAACAGAGAGATTTAAGCAGGAACAGAGAGAGATTAAAATAGGAACAGAGAGAGAGTTAAGCAGGAAAAAAGACAGATATAAGCAGGGACAGAGAGAGTTAAGCAGGAATAGGAAGAGATATAAGCAGGGACAGGGAAGACATATAAGCAGGAACAGAAGAGATGTTCAAGTAGGAACAAGGGGAGAGATCTAAGAAGAAACAACAGGGAAAGACATTTAAGTAGGCACAAAGAGAGATCTAAGCAGGAACAAGGGAGAGATATAAGCAGGAACAAGGGAAAGATCTAAGCAGGAATAGAAGAAAGATCTGAACATTAACAGGGGAGGGGAAATGTTAGCATTAACAGGGAGGAATCAAAACAAGAACAGAGAGGAGATTTAAGAGGCACGTATTCTAATAACATATTCATTTTTCCACTATAATCTACCTTGTTTTGTCTGTTTCGGAAGGTGAAGTCCAGGATCTTTCCTTAATTCATGGTATAACTTAACAAATCTTTGAGAACACTTGTGTTGCAGAGGCCTGAGCTTGCTCAGAGATTAATTATGGACAAAGTAGATTATAGTGGAAAAGTGGACATGTTATTAGAAGACAGGGGTACTTACGTGTCACTTAAGTAGGAACAGGGAAAATTTCTAACCACTGGCAGGGAAGAAATTCAAGAAGAAACAGAGGAGAGATATGAGTAAGAGGAGGAACAAGAGATTTAAGCAGAAACGGAAGATATCTAAGTATGCAGAGGAGGAGAGATATAAGCAGAAACAGGGGAAATATCTAAGTAGTAACAGGGGAGAGATTTAAGTAGGAACAGGGAGACATCTAAGCAGGAATAGGGAAGAGATCTGAGCAGGGAGTGGGGGAAGATTTAAGCAGGATATCAAGAGTGATCTCCTGGTTAGTGTTTTTATTTAATAAATGTATGGAAGAAGGTAAGGTACCTAGGGATTGGCAGAGAGCATGCATAGTTCCTTAGTTCCTTTGTTCCTTTGTATAAAGACAAAGGGGACAAAAGAGAGTACAAAAATTATAGGTGAATAAGTCTGTTGAGTATACCTGGTAAAGTGTATGGTAGAGTTATTATTGAAAGAATTAGGAGTAAGACGGAGAGCAGGATAGCAGATGAACAAGGAGGCTTTAGGAAGGGTAGGGGGTGTGTAGACCAAGTGTTTGCAGTGAAACATATAGATGAACAATATTTAGATAAGAGTAAAGAGGTGTTTGTGGCATTTATGGATTGGGAAAAGGCATATGATAGGGTGTATAGGGGGGCAATGTGGCAGATGTTGCAAATGTATGGAATAGGAAGTAGGTTATTGAAAGCGGTGAAAAGTTTTTACTAGGATAGTGAGTCTCAGGTAAGAGTATGTAGGAGAGAGGGAGATTATTTCCTAGTAAAAGTAGGCCTTAGACAAGGATGTGTGATGTCACCATGGTTGTTCAATATATTTATAGATGGAGTTGTAAAAGAAGTGAATGCTCGGGGTGTTGGCAAGATGTGTGGGGTTAAAAGATAGAGAATCTAACACAAAGTGGGAGTTGTCACAGTTGCTCTTTGCTGATGACACTGTGCTTTTGGGGGATTCTGAAGAGAAGTTGCAGAGGTTGGTGGATGAGTTTGATAGGGTATGTAAAAAATGGAAATTAAAAGTGAATATAGGAAAGAGTAAGGTGATGAGAATAACAAAAAATTAGATAACGGAAGATTGGATATCAGATTGGAGGGAGAGAGTATGAAAGAGGTGAATGTGTTCAGATATTTGGGAGTGGATGTGTCAGCAGATGGGTATATGAAGGATGAGGTGAATCATAGAATTAATGAGGGGAAAAAGGTGAGTGGTGCACTGAGGAGCTTGTGGAGTATTGCGGCCCCAGAATATTGTATAATGTATATTTCCATTTTCTATAATTTTATATTGCTGATATTCTCGGTAATAGCTAAATCGATAATATTGTGCTTTATAATATTATTAGACTATTATTTGACTTATATTTGACTTAGGTTTTATTTGAGTAGGATGTAATATTATAAATTATGACACTAGGCTTGTTGCTGGGAGGAGTCACGTGATTTCACACCTGAGGCGGGTGGCTGCTGCTCCTTCCTCGAGAGCACTACGCAGCTGGACATCGTTGAGACAACACCTCTCTCCTGTCCCTGCTTGTTTTCTCGCCATTTAGAATCTGTGTGGTAGAGTATGTGTTCGGTGGTGAGACGAAACATACTTCTCAGGACTCTGTGTAACTCTGTTCACAGAGGATAGACTAGACAGTGATTTTCGACGTTTTTCTGGGTTGTGTGTCACATTGACACTGAGACAACTAAGGTCTCTTGCTACAGCTCCGGACCTAATTCGATAAGGCATCTGTGCACCGCCACAGTTTGGGATTGTTTATGCTGAACCTAGATTCAGTAGAAAGGGAGTTTTGTGACTGTTTTGGAGGATCTATTGATGGTCCCCAGTTAGGGTCGATTTTCTATCTCCTGGTTCCTGACGCTGTGTTGCTGTTGCCTGTTATATTGCTGTTCTGCGAATTGGTTATTTTACTGGTCAATCAAGCTGTTCTGATTGTCAGTTTGTTGGAGAGCTAGCTTATGAGAAGTTCAGTCGGACACTGGTTGAGTCGAGTCTTAGAGTTACCTGGAGCTCACTCATACAAACATATATTCTTATTTGCATATATCTGTATTATTGTACTTACTGACATTGTACCTGATTGTACTTTAGTGTCATTTGGATATATGTGCCCTCAGCACAGCCTTACGTTATATGGGAGCAGTGTAGGAGCTAACCTCCTAATTGATGTCTTAATTAATATCTGTATATTTGATTTACTTTGCTACCCTAGATTTTACCACTTTAATAATAAACCTTTTAATTATATTTGTTTGGTTAGTACCCTATCAGTTGCAATCCTCTTAAGATATATAATATGTCGGATAACTGGACCAGGATACTGACTTTGTTGCAAAAGCCCAGTAACAGGCTGGATGCTAGAAGGGCTATCCTTTCTAGTGTTCACTGGAGATGTCTATTATTAATAGATATCGTGTAATTTTGTAACATGGAGACAGAGAACTTTATCCATGAAAGCAAAGAGGGGAATGTATGAAAGTATAGTTATACCAACACTCTTGTATGGGTGTGAGACATGGGTTGTGAATGCTGCAACAAGGAGAAGGCAGGAGGCAGTGGAGATGTCATGTCTGAGGGCAATGTGTGGTGTGAATATAATTCAGAGAATCCGTAGTTTGGAGATTAGGAGGAGGTGTGGGATTACCAAAACTATTATCCAGAGCTGAGGAGGGGTTGTTGAGATGGTTTGGACATATAGAGAGGATGGAACAAAATAGAATGACTTCGAGAGTGTATAAATCTGTAGTGGAGGGAAGGCGGGGTAGGGGTCGGCCTAGAAAAGGTTGAAGGGAGGGGGTAAAGGAGGTTTTGTGTGCGAAGGGCTTGGACTTCCAGCAAGCGTGTGTGAGCATGTTAGATAGGAACAAATGGAGACAAATGGTTTTTAGGACTTGACGTGCTGTTGGAGTGTAGGTAAGGTAACATTTATGAAGGGTTTCAGGGAAACCGGCAGGCCGGACTTGATTCCTGGAGATGGGAAGTACAGTGCCGGCACTCTGAAGGAGCTGTAGTGTAAGCACGCCTCTGGCAAGACAGTGATGGAGTGAATGATGATGAAAGTTTTTCTTTGTCGGGTCACCCTGCCTGCCTTGGTGGGAAACGGTCTATGTGTTAATAAAAAAAAAACAATCAGGAGAAGCAGGAACTAGAAAGATATTTAAGCAGAAACACGAGAGAGATCCAAGCAGTAACAGAGGCAAAATCAGAGCAGTAACAGGAGAGAGTTTCACTCAGTAACAATGGCAAAATCCAAGCAGTAACAGGGGAAAGATCCAAGCAGTAACAGGAGGCAATATCCAAGCAGTAACAGGGGAAAGATCTTAGCAGTAACGGGCAAGATCCAAGCAGTAACAGGGGGCAAGGTCTAAGCAGAAACAGGAGAGATTCAAGCAGTAACAGGGGCAAGATCCCAGCAGTAACATAAGGGAGATCCAAACAGTAATAGGGGACGGCAAGTTCCAAGCAGTAACAGGGGCAAAATCCAAGCAGTAACAAGGGCAAGATCAAAGCAGCAACAAGGGCAAGATCAAAGCAGTAACTGGGGCAAGCTCTAAGCATGAACAATGAATAATTCTACTGAGGCGCTTGGTAAACAAATATCAAAAAGTATAGTACTTCTCCTGGCCAGGCGCGCTGTATCCCTGCACCTCTGTCTTGCCTCTCTTGTAACGGAGTTTTGTGGTCTCGTCAAGTTCAAAGAACTTCCCCGACTGTGTGTTGGCCTCGTCCACCTGTCGGGTCAAAGTTGATGTCAGTTTTATTGGGAATTATTGCCAACAATGGTAACATTTAGGGTCGATAACAATCTGGTACACTAAGTCTTAACTAGGACACGGACTCAACGTATGAGCTGTGTTGCTCTCTATGTGGACTACTCATCGTGTGGGCGAGGCTAATAACCATGTGGGAGAGGCTACTCACCGTGTGAGTGAGTCTACTCACCGTGTGGGGATACTCAACATGAGGGAGTAACACTCACCCTGTGGGAGTGGATACTCACCATCTGGGAGGGGACACCATGATTACTGAGATACACAAAGCCTATTTCACTGAACGCTTTCACAAGCTCCTCTCCCACCCTCCGCCAGTCTTCCTCACTTGGGTCCTCAGGTCCACCAACACCTGTCAGGGAAGAAGACAAAACACCTGTAGTAGCATATGTTTGATCTGACACATATCTCATTACCTGCGGAATGTTGCAGTGCATTAATGAACGAGGTATCTTGCTGCTAAGTTAAACCATGATAACTGTCGGGTAGATACATTAATTAACAGCGCTTAACGAAGGAGAAGCAGGCCATGAGAACAGCACTAACATAGCAGCAGGTCATGAGAACAGCACTAACACAACAGCAGGTCATGATAACAGCACTAACACAACAGCAGGTCATGAAAACAGCACTAACATAGCAGCAGGTCATGAGAACAGCACTAACACAACAGCAGGTCATGATAACAACACTAACACAACAGCAGGTCATGATAACAGCACTAACACAACAGAACATCCCTCCCATACTGCAGTAAACACAGCGTGGGAGAGACATCCCTCCCATACTGCAGTAAACACAGCGTGGGAGAGACATCCCTCCCATACTGCAGTAAACACAGCGTGGGAGAGACATCCCTCCCATACTGCAGTAAACACACAGCGTGGGAGAGACATCCCTCCCATACTGCAGTAAACACAGCGTGGGAGAGACATCCCTCCCATACTGCAGTAAACACAGCGTGGGAGAGACATCCCTCCCATACTGCAGTAAAAACACAGCGTGGGAGAGACATCCCTCCCATACTGCAGTAAACACACAGCGTGGGAGAGACATCCCTCCCATACCTCAGTAAACACAGCGTGGGAGAGACATCCCTCCCATACTGCAGTAAACACAGCGTGGGAGAGATCCCTCCCATACTACAGTAATCACACAGCGTGGGAGAGACATCCCTCCCATACTGCAGTAAACACAGCGTGGGAGAGACATCCCTCCAATACTGCAGTAAACACACAGCGTGGGAGAGACATCCCTCCAATACTGCAGTAAACACAGCGTGGGAGAGACATCCCTCCCTTACTGCAGTAAACACACAGCGTGGGAGAGACATCCCTCCCATACTGCAGTAAACACAGCGTGGGAGAGATCCCTCCCATACTGCAGTAAACACACAGCGTGGGAGAGACATCCCTCCAATACTGCAGTAAACACACAGCGTGGGAGAGACATCCCTCCCTTATTGCAGTAAACACACAGCGTGGGAGAGACATCCCTCCAATACTGCAGTAAACACACAGCGTGGGAGAGACATCCCTCCCTTACTGCAGTAAACACACAGCGTGGGAGAGACATCCCTCCCTTACTGCAGTAAAAACACAGCGTGGGAGAGACATCCCTCCCATACTGCAGTAAACACACAGCGTGGGAGAGACATCCCTCCCATACTGCAGTAAACAAACAGCGTGGGAGAGACATCCCTCCCATACTGCAGTAAACACTCCACAGCATCTTTACCATCAGGGGGAATTCCCTCCAGCTCGAAGGAGCATCACAATATCAATAATTTCGTCATATAACTGAATAGCTGCCACATCATTATCACAATAATTTGCAAAGTCTGAACATTCCTTTTTTAATTTCTTTCTTGTTTATCTTCAATTATTACTGAATTGAAGTTCAGAAGAAATGAAAATCGGTCACTGAGTCCTTGAAGACGGACACTGAGTCCTTGAAGACGGACACTGCGGTCTTCAATTTCCGTTTTTAATCGGTTCACAATCTCTACCATTACTCTATTCATTTCTTCTTGTGCCGTCAGTCCACTATCTCTTGCTGACTGTCCAGGCATTATTCTTCTCCTTGTTCGTGCAATTGGTATTCCCCAATTTTCACAATATTCATTAGCCAAATGCCGTGTTGATAATTTCGTCATTCTTCAAATTCAAGATATGAATAAGTCCTTTCAGATTACAAGAAGCTTCATGGAACCCCATTTTCGGATCCTGCAAACGTTTTGAGACTTTCTCTACTGATGATAAAACTGGGTACCAAAAATTTAATGAAGCTGTAAACGGGAACTGTTGAATAGAGTTCAGTAGCGATCCTGGATCAGATTTGGTTTCCCTTGAAAATTCTTCTTCCAGCAGGTGTTTAAGCAGGTGTTGAAGCAGGTTTTGAAGCAGGTGTTGAAGGCTTGCAATAACGTTGTCACACTCTTGGTGGATTAATTGCACAGCATCATGGTGGGAACTCCATCTTGTGTCACACTGTCTTTTCACAGTCCCAGTGACAAATGTTTTTAACACTTCCCGACGAAAAAAAAAAAGTAATGTTTTTCCAGACTGCCAAAAAATGTAACAACAACAGGTTGCACCTCACTTGCATAAACACAGGCTAAATTGAGGCTGTGGTTCTCGCAGTTCACAAACACAGCCTGTGGGTTAACTTCAATATTTTTTTGTTGAACACCTCCTCTCACTGCAGCCATAACTGCTGCGTTATCATATGCTTGGCCACGACAGTCATTCATGGAAATTTTGTCTTCAAATTTTTCCGGAATTTTATTTACCAGGTTAACTGCATCTTTATTGTTGACTAGAAAAAAATCCCAGAAATATCTCCTTTATTTCTACTTTTCTGTTTTCATCAATATGAAGGAAAGGCAATATTTTGCGTCCTTAATTTCGGAAATTATATTTTTCTTGACAATTTCACCAAGAAGATCGATTATTTCGTTTTGAATTCTGTTGGACAAGTAGGTGACACTTTTTGGTTTCTCTTTCCCTCTCTGCAAGTGTTCTGCTAAGATTACATCATATTTGTCCAAAAGTCTGATTCTTGCTAGAAAGTTTCCTGTATTTTCACCGACTGTCTCCTCTGGCTCTGATAACCTAGATATTCCTTCCCCTCGATGTCCATGATAGGCCAGATTCTGTTTTGCCAGAAAGGATAAAACCTCGACAATCCGTTCAGTTATAGCTTTCCATTTTTTTCTTTTCAGCAGACATTTGCTGTTGAAGTTCAGCATCTTTGTAGTCGAATGATGGAGTCGAACTACGAGGTTCAGGTATTCCCTCATGTGAGCTCATTGAGAAGGGCTTTTCTCATGGTCAGGTATTCTTGGATTTAATTTTCTCCAAGTGGAGAAACAGTCTTCCTTTCCAAAGTTTGACACAGACGACAACTGCTTCTTTGAAAACAAGAAACAAACAAAACAGTTGCATGCTTTCCGATATGGAGAATAACAACCATTTCCTCTCCACAATTTCTCCGTTTGTGGAATCTTCATCACACCACTGTTTGCTCCACGTACGTCATGCGCATGCGTGTGGGGTGGGGCACCAAATTATCTGGACAGAAAGGGCACACCATGTTAAAGAAATGAAGGGCTAACCACTGTCTCTGTAGTGCGGTGAACCTCCAAAAATTTATTTATCACCGCTGAAATTTCAAAATCACTATCTTATTTCCCTCTCTAATTGGATGCCTTCCCCATTTGGATGCCCGGGGCCACCACCCCTTCGGCTCTTCCCCTCTGCACGCCACTGGTGTGAGTTCCAAACTGGTGCTGCATACTAAAATATAGGTCTGACATACACGGTGTACAGGGTTCTGAACGTTTGTGTGTATGGAAAAATATTGACAACGTTGCGCCCACACAGTGCGCTTTATCAAGTCACAAACAGATCTATCTTTCACCCAGGTAGATCTGTTTGTGACTTGATAAAGCTCACTGTGTGGGCGAAACGTTGTCAATAAAGGATCACATTATACTGCTTATGTGTTTATTTTTCCATTGTGTCGGTATTTTATACCATTTACTTCCGCTTGTGTGTATGTGTGTGAGTATGTTTGTGTACTCACCTATTTGTGGTTGCACGGGTCGAGTCATAGCTCCTGGCCCCGCATCTTCACTGATTGCTACTAGGTCCTCTCTCTCCCTGCTCCATGAGCTTTATCAAACCTCGTCTTAAAACTATGTATGGTTCCTGCCTCCACTACGTCACTTTCTAGGCTATTCCACTTCCTGACAACTCTATGACTGAAGAAATACTTCCTAACATCCCTTTGACTCATAGGAGTCTTCAACTTCCAATTGTGACCCATTGTTTCTGTGTCCCCTCTCTGGAACATCTTGTCTCTGTCCACCTTATCTATTCCTCGCAGTATTTTATATGTCGTTATCATGTCTCCCCTAACCCTCCTGTCCTCTAGTGTCGTCAGGCCGATTTCCCTTAACCTTTCTTCGTAGGACAATCCCCTTAGCTCTGAGACTAGTCTAGTTGCAAACCTTTGCACTTTCTCTAATTTCTTGACGTGCTTGACCAGGTGTGGGTTCCAAACTGGTGCTGCATACTCCAGTATGGGCCTGACGTATATGGTGTACAGAGTCTTGAATGATTCCTTAGTGAGGTATTGGAACGCTATTCTTAGGCTTGCCAGCCACCCGTATGCTGCAGCAGTTATCTGATTGATGTGTGCCTCAGGAGATGTGCTCGGTATTATACTCACCCCAAGATCTTTTTCCTTGAGTGAGGTTTGCAGTCTTTGGCCACCTAGATTATACTCTGTCTGCAGTCTTCTTTGCCCTTCCCCGATCTTCATGACTTTACATTTGGCAGGGTTAAATTCAAGGAGCCATTTACTGGACCAGGCTTGTAGCCTGTCCAGGTCTCTTTCTAGTCCTGCCTGATCCTCGGCTGATTTAATTCTTCTCATTAACTTCACATCATCTACAAACAGGGACACTTCTGAGTCTATCCCTTCCGTTATGTCATTCACATATACCAAAAACAGTACAGGTCCTAGGACTGACCCTTGTGGAACCCCACTCGTCACAGGTGCCCACTCTGACACCTCGTCACGTACCATGACTCGTTGTTGCCTCCCTGTCAGATATTCTCTGATCCATTGCAGTGCCTTTCCTGTTACGTGTGCCTGATCCTCTAGCTTTTGCATGAACCTCTTGTGAGGAACTGTGTCTTACTTCTGTTACCTTGTCATAAACCTCCAGTAGGTTTGTGACACAGGATTTTCCTTCCCTGAAACCGTGCTGGTTGTCGTTTATAAGCTTGTGTCTTTCTAGGTGGTCCACCACTCTCCTCCTGATGATCTTCTCTATGACTTTGCATACTATACACGTCAGTGACACAGGTCTGTAGTTTAATGCCTCGTGTCTGTCTCCTTTCTTAAAAATTGGGACTACATTTGCCATCTTCCACGCCTCAGGTAGTTGCCCAGTTTCAATGGATGTGTTGAAGATTTTTGTTAGTGGCACACTTAACATCTCTGCTCCCTCTCTAAGGACCCACGGAGAAATGTTGTCATTTCCCACCTCTTTTGAGGTATCGAGTTCACATAACAGCTTCTTCACCTCCTCCTCGGTTGTGTGTATTTCATCCAGCACTTGTTTGTATACCTCCCTATTCTGAATTCCTGGAGTCCTTCCTGTCTCCTCTGTAAATACTTCTTTAAATCTCATGTTGAGCTCCTCACATACCTCTTGGTCGTTTCTTGAGAACTCCCCACCTTCCTTCCTCAGCCTGATTACCTGGTCCTTGACAGTTGTTTTCCTTGTGATGTGGCTATACAACAGCTTTGGGTCAGACTTGACTTTTAATGCTATATCATTTTCGTATTGTCGCTGAGCCTCCCTTCTTACCTGTGCATATTCATTTCTGGCTCTCCGGCTAATCTCTTTATTTTCCTGGGTCCTTTGTCTTCTGTACTTTTTCCATTCTCTTGTGCACTTAGTTTTTGCCTCCCTACACCTTTGGGTGAACCAAGGACTTGTTCTGGTCTTCCCATTACTTCTGTTTCCCTTGGGGACAAACCTCTCCTCTGCCTCTTTGCATTTGGTTTTCACCTATTCCATCATTTCTTTTACTGGTTTTCCTGCCAATTCTCTCTCCCACTGAACGTCTTGTAGGAAGTTCCTCATGCCTGTGTAGTCCCCCCTTTTGTAGTTTCGTTTTTCCCTTCCTATTCCTGCTCCCCTCTCCACTTGTAGCTCAACTATATAATCAAAACACAGAACCAAATGATCACTAGCTCCAAGGGGCTTTTCATACGTGATATCCTCTATGTCCGAACTACTCAAGGTGAATACTGCGTCCATTCTTGCTTGATCATCCTCACCTCTCTCTCTGGTAGTGTCTCTAACATGTTGATGCATGAGGTTTTCCAGTACCACATCCATCATCTTGGCTCTCCATGATTCAGGACCCCCATGGGGCTTCAGGTTTTCCCAATCAATCTCCGTGTGACTGAAATCACCCATAACTAGTAACTTTGCTCTCCCCATGTGGGCTCTTCTGGCCACCTCGGCTAGTGTGTCTACCATTGTTTTGTTGCTCTCGTCGTATTCTTCTCTTGGCCTTCTGCAGTTCTGTGGCTGGTTGTACATTACAGCAATTACCACCTTATGGCCCTCAGACTGAATTGTTCCTATGTAGTCCCTTTCGCCCATTCCATCCATTCCTTCCACTTCCTCAAATCCCCACCGGTTCTTAATGAGCAATGCAACTCCTCCTCCCCCTCTGCTCCCTCTATATTTCCTGAGTATTTGATATCTGGGTGGAAAGATTGCATCTGTTATCATCCTGGTCACTCCTCACATTTATTTGTTATACCATCTGCATTTGTATACCAAACCTTTAATTTATTTTCTAATACCGTAGTCTGGGGTGTACGTTGGGGGTTGGGAAAGTGGGAGACCTGATGAGGAACTATGGGTGGTTGGTGTGAAGGTGGAGTTTGTAATGAGGTGAGTGGAAGCATTGGGTATGGCATGTGTGTTTTGGGTTAGATTGTTTGGTTGCCTTGGGGTTGTCCAGGTTGGGGGACATCTGAAGGTGATTGTATTTGAGCTTCCTCCTGAGTCTGGGTTCTCCTGTTTGTGTGTGTGTGTGTGTGTGTGTGTGTGTGTGTGTGTGTGTGTGTGTGTGTGTGTGTGTGTGTGTGTGTGTGTGTGGTGTGGTGTGCGGCAGGCTCGGTGTAGAACATAATTGAGAAACCAGCAAGTCCCTAAATAAACTAACTTCTGATCAACTGAGAGGCAACAGGCACAGATTACTTGAACTACACAAGTGACCAGTTCGTCGAACAGCAATATACAGAAAGCAACAGTGAGCAGTACAGAATCAGAGAAGCAAGGAGAGACAAAACTGCCCTAACTGTGGAATAATAACATTTCCATTAAAGGTAAAAACTCCCAAATTACTGAATCTGAGTTCAGTAACTTCCAAACCCTGACCACGACAGTACGTTGATGCCAGTCATAATAGTGTAGATCGAGAGTAAGACTCGGGAAGTGAATCATGTGGTGTGCCTTACGACACAGCCACAAAAGGCGAAAAAGTCACTGGGAAAGAGAGTTCCACAGGGGACAAGAAGAATGTCTCTGTTCACCAATCAGAACATACTCTACCACAAAATTGAGCGTACGTGGCAACACCAGAGGCGAACAGAGAAGGAGACAGAGAAGGAGAGGTCCTACGACGATGGTCAGGCAGCAAGACAAAGATGCAGCAATTGCAGGAGTAAGGTCAGGTACACTCCTAGTTCAGCACGCTTACCAGAACGCCAACTAGCGAACAAGCATTTAGCAGCGCGAACAGCCAGTCAAAACTCGCGAATCTTTCAACACAAAAGTAGAGTGTGAAACAATCTTACCTGTCAATGTAGCTAAATAACACAAATAATAAAATCATGATAATTGTAGCTTCTATAGAAAAAAAACATTAGCACTAAAACATTAGATAAAAAATATATTAGATGAAAAATTATTATAAAAAAAATGTTTATTATTCATGAAGACGCAACAGATAACAGCACTAACACAGCAGCAGCAGGAATGAGAGCAGCACTAACACAGCAGCAGTATGTCATAAAAGCAGCATTAACACAGTAACAAGAATTAAATCAGCATTAACACAGCAGCAGCAAGTCATAAGAACAGTACTAACACAGCAGCAGGTTTTGAGAACAGCAGTAGGCTGGGAAAACAGCACTAACGCAGCATCAGCAATTCAAGACAACAACGCCAAAATAGCAGCAGCAGGTTTTGAAAGCAGTATTAACACAGCAGCAGCAGGTCATGAAATCAGCACTAAAAAAACAACAGCAGGTCATGAGAACTTCCCTACCACAGCAGCAAGTCATGAGAACAGCCGTATCACAGTAGCAGGTCATGTGAATAGCCATATCACAGCAACAGGTCATGAAAGCAGCTCTATCACAACAACAGGTCATGAAAACAGCCATATCACAGCAGTAGGTCATGAGAACAGCTCTTTCACAGCAGCAAATTATGAGAGCCGCACAAACACAACAGTAAATATTTAAGAACAACAAGTAGTCGGTCATGAGCGGTGCGCTAACGCAGCAGCAGTAGGTCATGACGCAGTGTATGAGAGCTGGATCAATAGTTCAGACACATCACTGCAGCCCTGCTCTAATTATATATATATATATATATATATATATATATATATATATATATATATATATATATATATATATATATATATATATATATATTGTCAATACTTGGCATCCAGCTTCGCTAGACGTTATTCCAAGGCAGCCAGCTTTGTTGTGTCGATGCATGCAGGGGATGAGATGAAAAGCTGTAAGCCTTCCTGCCTGAAAGCTGGCTGCCTTGGAATAACGTCTAGCGAAAGCTGGACGCCAAGGTATTGGACCAGTGTGGTACGGTCGGTAAAGCACTGCGTACCTTGTCATGAGGTTCGTAGGTTCGAGTCTCCGTCGGCCAGAGATCAGTGTTTGTGAATATTTCGCCTGCTCTTGCGAATTCCTAGCATTGTAAAAATCTCTAGTTGTGTCGATGCATGCAGGGGATGAGATGAAAAGCTGTAAGCCTTCCTGCCTGAAATATATATATATATATATATATATATATATATATATATATATATATATATATATATATATGTCGTGCCGATTAGGTAAAACTTGCGATTTTGGCTTAAATAGCAACGCTCATCTTGCCATATAAGACAAGTGAAAATTTGTGTATGCAATAATTTAACCAAAATCATTCTGAACATAACGAAAAAATATATTTCATTGTGTTTGTTTATTATTAAATTAATGTTATCGTATCTAAAATATATTTAGTTGGGTTAGACTAAATTAAATTGCGCTTGTTGTAATAAGGTTAGGTAGGTTTTCAAAGTTTCTCTTGGTACAAAATTATAAATTCTTACATTAACATAAATGAAAAAATATATCTTTAAACGTATAAGAGAAAATTTTAGAAAGGACTTAATTTTAGATGAGTTCTTGCTAATTGACCAGTTTTACCTAATTGGCACGACATATATATATATATATATATATATATATATATATATATATATATATATATATATATATATATATATATATATATATATACGTATATATATATATATATATATAAATCAAGACATTATGGTATATACACCGAGATGTCCTGCCGAATACGTAAAACTTGCAATTTTGACTTAAATATGTGGATACTTTATTTAAAGACAAAATACATTACCAAAAATACAATAGGGAGTGGAACAACATAGATAACAACTCAGAGCTACATCTCGAATACTTCGTTCAGCTCCCCGGCGGTGGGCCTGTATTATATATATATATATATATATATATATATATATCCTAGCATTGTAAAAATCTCTAGTTGTGTCGATGCATGCAGGGGATGAGATGAAAAACTGTAAGCCACCTGCCTGAAAGCTGGGTGCCTTGGATCAACGTCTAGCGTGAGCTGGATGCCCAGGTATTGGTCCAGTGTGGTACGGTCGGTAAAGCACTGCGTTCTTGTCACAAGGTTCGTAGGGTCGAGTCTCCGTCGGCCAGAGATCAGTGTTATATATATATATATATATATATATATATATATATATATATATATATATATATATATGTGTGTGTGTGTGTGTGTGTGTGTGTGTGTGTGTGTGTGTGTGTGTGTGTGTGTGTGTGTTAGTTACCATTTTGTCCAAGGCACATGTCGATTAGACACTAGGCCTGTTGTACATGCGTGCATGTGTGTGTGTGTTAGTTACCATGTGTATGTATGTGTACTCACCTAGTTATACTCACCTAGTTGTGGTTGCAGGGGTTCGAGTCATAGCTCCTGGCCCCGCCTCTTCACTGGCCGCTACTGGGTCACTCTCCCTGCTCCATGAGCTTTATCATACCTCTTCTTAAAGCTATGTATGGAGTCTGCCTCCACTACATCACTTCCTAAACTATTCCACTTCCTGACCACTCTGTGACTGAAGAAATACTTCCTAACATCTCTGTGATTCATCTGAGTCTTCAACTTCCAACTGTGTCCCCTTGTTGCTGTGTCCCATCTCCGGAACATTCTGTCTCCGTGTGTGCGTGTGTGCACGCTCGCGCGTGTGCATGTGTACTCACCGAGTAAGCGTTTGCAGAGTTCGGTACTCAGCTCCTCAGCTACCATTATTGGTTTCT
Organism: Cherax destructor; assembly: GCA_009830355.1. Lineage (NCBI taxonomy): Eukaryota > Metazoa > Arthropoda > Malacostraca > Decapoda > Parastacidae > Cherax > Cherax destructor. Next base: position 115,075 of record WNWK01003558.1, read on the forward strand.
AACCTCGTGGGCCTTATCATACCTATCCTTGAAGCTGTGTATCGAGTGTGCCTCTACCACCTCGTCATCTAGCTCATTATATTTATCTACCTCCCTGAGACATAACGTATTTCTTAAAGACCCAGCAACTCTGCGCTACAGCAGTATAAGGCTAACAATATAGTGGCTCCTATATTCCACTGACACATTATGACTCAAATATTATGATTTACATAATATTTGAGATATGTAAATCAAAACTTTTGATACTTTCAAACTACTTCTGACCTGTTGTCTGCTATTTTCGTCACGTAATCTATAAAAATTATTTACATAGGCGATCTTGGTCAATTGTAACGTAAAATATACACATTAGCTGGAGGGCAGATAAGGAAAGGATCTACGACCTTTAAGTAAAGATGAAACAGTTCAGTGTTTGCGGAAAGAGGAAAGTTAAGACGAGGCCTCGATCCATCTTGGATCATTGTGGAGTTACAACCGGTAGAGAAAAAGTAAAGGGGAAAAAATAGTTCAGTTGAAGAGGCGAGGAGAAAAGTTAGAAGACAATTCAGGTGAAGAGATCAAATGAAAGTCAGAAGACAAGTCATGGAAAGAGTGGGAAAAAAATATCAGAAGACAAGTCAAATGAAGTGGTGAGGAGAAAGTTAGATAAAGAATGAAGGTGAATGTCAAGTGTGTGTGTGTGTGTGTGTGTGTGTGTGTGTGTGTGTGTGTGTGTTTACTCTCATTTTGTAGAGGCGAAATTTGCATGCGGCGAGAGAGAATTTGATATAGTGCTAAAAATGATGATAAAAAAAACGACAAAATTAATAATACTAATAAGAAGAAAGAAGAAGAAGAAGAAGAAGAAGAAGAAGAAGAAGAAGAAGAAGAAGAAGAAGAAGAAGAAGAAGAAAAGAAGAAGAAGAAGAAGAAGAAGAAGAAGAAGAAGAAGAAGAAGAAGAAGAAGAAGAAGAAGAAGAAGAAGAGAAGAAGAAGAAGAAGAAGAAGAAGAAGAAGAAGAAGAAGAAGAAGAAGAAGAAGAAGAAGAAGAAGAAGAAGAAGAAGAAGAAGAAAACGACGACTTAATATTTTCTAGTAAGACGTGTTTGCAACATGGAAAGCCCACAGTCACGTAAGGCATCATGGGCAGACTTAATTAAGCTAAGAGTGGAAAAATAAACACATAAGCAGTATAATGTGATCCTTTATTGAAACGTTTCGCCCACGCAGTGGCTTTATCGAGTCACAGACAGATCTATCACACTACTTTTTAAGACTCACATGCAGCTTTCTCCACCTGACCCAGCATTCTCCACCTGACTGTACCCTATATATATCTCCATGTTGCTCATTTTCCAGGTAGATCTGTCTGTGACTCGATAAAGCACTGCGTGGGCGAAACGTTTCAATAAAGGATCACATTATACTGCTTATGTGTTTATTTTTCCATTGTGTCGGTATTTTATACCATTTATTTCCAAGCTAAGAGTAAAACGCAGTAGAATGCAGCACTAACATTAGCAGAAGAATGTTAATAGGGGGAATGGTAGCAACTGAGAAGCTATTATTTTATGAGGTAAGTTACCTCATCAGAGAGTTATGTCAACACAAAATAAATTATACGTAATTAACAGAAACTTTTTGTTCCACTCTTCCTTGAACCGAGTTTCTTTTTATTATTTTTTTTTTATTACCGGTTTCGCCACGTTCGTTTAAACTCCAATTGGATATATATTTAAGTCAAGAAAAATTCCAACTACGAACAGGTTTGGACCAGCGGTTTGTTGATTTAAAACAGGGACTGAAATAATCTCTCGGTATATATACAACTGAAGATCAGCATTCTTGTAGGTGCGTTGCTTTGCGTTCAAGGCGACGCACCCGCTGCGACGATGACTCTTGATACAAGAGATCTATAATATGTTAGATATAATTACGTAAGTGGGTGCATCATATGCTCAGTGTAAGTGTTGCAAGTGGGAGCTCAGCCAGGTTTTATTAAGAGAGTTATTTAACGTGATACCGTCTGGTAGGCATCGCTTACGTACATGGTGTGAAATTATCGTAAGCTTTCGTACACAGTGTGAGTTTTCGTACACAGTGTGTTTCCTTACAGCGCTAAGTTTCCATACATAGTGTAAAGTTTTCCTATATAGTGCAGAGTTTGTAAATCATGATTCATAAGTTTAGTGGACGATACCATTGCACTTCGTGTGCTTAATATAACATTAACGAAGTTTACAAAATAAAACTATTTATTTTTATCAACGGAAACTTTACTCTAACGTTTAGCTTGGTAAAAAAAAGTAATTGAAAGTCAGACACTGACACACTTGACCTTATTGTTCACTGATGCCTCTCACTGATGCCTCTCACTGATGCCTCTCACTGATGCCTCTCACTGATAACCATATTTGAAAAAAAAAATATGAAGTATATGTATATTTTTATGTTATAATGAAACTGTTCCTAATGTTGAGACAATCTGATGTACGTATATATGTTTCCAGTATCTTGTACTCTCTCCTGTTAGGAATTATTTTGTCTGTCTCTTGAACCTGTAAGAGACTAGATAAATCCTACAAATATTTACCTACATTTAGAATGCACATCGAATAATGATTAAAAAATAAACATTTATATAAATACTCAGATTGTTCAGGTAAGAAATCTCCAGATTTTCCCCAGAATAACGTTTATTCTCGTCTACGAGGCTGTGGGTCCCTATATTTCTTATTAGTTCTTATTACTGTAAAGTTTCGTATCTAATTTTCCCTTGGGGAAATAGGTTATTGTTTTTTTTACCCCCATACGTGTTGAATAAAGGCAACTAAAAAAAATTGAAATGTGCTACCGATTATCTATTTTTCTGCCTGCAATTGGTAAAATGAAAAAAAAAAAATATGGAAGTTTTGAAGTTAGGTTAGGTTAGGTTTGACTAAGGATGGATATAGTACAGATGTTAAATTAGGAGTGAGTGTTAATATTATAAATGAAAGGAGAATGCATGTCATAGAACAAAGTGACATTTTAAATCAAACGAGACAGTTTGAATAGGGAAGATTTACAAAGTGATAATGAGTAAAATAATAGTAAGAAGACTGTGTAGTAAGAATACAATGGTGGAATACACAACAGATGTTTGCAGAAGGGAAGATTGTAATACACAAATATCCCTCACATATGAGAAGCTTAGGATGACTTTGACCATTTGAATATCACACGACCACAGGAAGATGAGGGAACCAGTATATACAGGAGAGGACGGGGACGGGACAATGACAGGAAAAAGAAGGAAGTGGAGAAGTAGTAGTAGAGGTAATGATGGTAATGGAAGTAGTAGTAGTCGTTGAAGTTGCAGTAGTAAGTAGGGGGAGTAGTGGTAGTGGCACAAGATACAGAAAGGGAAGTAAAGTGAGGCAATAGTAGTAGTAGTAGAAGTGAAGTATGTCTAAGGACAAGAAAAATGAGCACTGGAGGAGAGCTAATGGCCATGAGAGTGGCACTAAAAATACAGGGAAGGGGGGAGAGAAAACTGAAGGACTGAACACACCTAGGCAGAAGAAAGAAGACAAAGAAAATAGGAAAGGAGAGGAGGTAGGGAGAGGAGGAGGAGAAGAAGAAAAGATCAGGTCAAGTCACGAGTGTTGGAACATTTGACAATGTAATAAGAAAGGAAGTAAGGCATCTAAAGAGACAAAGTCAGGACTAAGATTCATACTATTAGGAAAGTTGTTTATAAAGGATACATCAAGAAGACGGCGACGGTGAAGGCTAGAAGGATAGACAGTGATCTAGCACGCAGCCTCCTATGATTATAGAAGAGTGAGTGAAGAAAGAAAGATTATAGGAGAGTGGGTACAGGAGGGAAACATAGGAGGGTGAGAGCAGGAATAAAGATTATAGGAAGCTGGGTACAGGATGCAACACTGGTGGAATGGTGAGGAGTATAAGGGTGGGACGTGGAAAAAGTTACCATATGAAAAATTTCTAAAATGTGAAAATAAAGGTGAAGTATATATGGAACGAAAGAGGTTGGCTTAGCGAATGTGTGCAAAAGAAAAGCAACTGAGAGAGAGACTTGAGTTATTATCAGGCAATTTAAGTAATCAAAAAACTATTTTAGAAAGAGAAATCTTAGAGAATAATTTGACTTGTCAATTAATTGTTGAAGCTACAAGATAAAGAGGAGGACGCATTCAAAATTACAGAGATTGAGAGATTATTTTGAGATGTTATATATGAAGGTGATGAAAATAATATGGAGATTCCATGTATGGTGTAGGGATGAATTAAATTTTTTTGAGACAAAGTTTAGAAGTGAGCATCGGGGAAAATGTAAACGAGCAGTGAACAGGTTAATTAAATGTTTGAAACTCAGAGAGATGTATGCAGAAAAAAAGGCGTGGATAAAGTTTTGGAATAATTGGTACATTAGTTTAATTTATGTATGAATGAGAAGAAAAATGAAGATGATCCTCTTAGTGTCTAACATCGATGATTAAACTAAAACCAACGGCAAAGGGCAGACAATAATATGTTTATTCCGTGAGGGTAACAACGTAGCTGGCAGCGTAGGGTGCTGCCAGAGCAGCACCGAGGCAAACCTGAACTAGTTTTAACATAGTGGTGGCTTCACATCTCATTCTTCTCCTTGTTGTTAAAACGGCGATGGAAATTACCTTGCCAGGTGAGCAAAAAAAGAAAACAGGTTCCTGTCTTAAGTAATCAACAGAATTCAAAAACATAATATCTTAACGACCACGTAACGATTGCACCTTAATTCTGACTTTCTATGAATAAATGTACTAGTCCGGATTATTTTTATTTGCATTAATTAATTAATAAAATTTATGACTGATAGAACGAGCGTGTGTCAGTAAGTCCAGAATTCCACTGTGTACTACTATGAACAATACTTTTAACTCCATTAATAGGAATTACAGTAAACTCATATGTATATGGGAAAGAGGTTGTGTTAAACCGACAAACTTAGCTTGGAAACTTTTACTAAGACAACATTTCACTTGGAAACCATGTTTAGCGGGGAGTGACAAGACCTGAGGTGTAAACTTGATAACTTGATAGGCCCAGAACGAACATGGATGATCATGCTCGACCTGTAATCTGCTGGTCTTATTGCGCACACTTAGGCACTGTTGTCTTGGTTTTAGATTTTTGCTTACCATGACTCCCAAGTCAAACCATACCACGGGTGGGGTTCGAACTCGCGGTCAGAGAGTCTCAAAACTCCAGACCGTCCCAAGTCTTTTTCACATTGTGTGATCAAGCTCTACATCGGTTTCGAAAAATACGTAAGCAAACACTAGGACATATTTATTAGAAAATGTTTCGGTCCTGGGACCTTGATCACCTCTAACTTTCAGAGGAAAAGACAGTATAGGCGGAGAGTGAGGTGTGAGTGACGCATGGTGACCTGAGTGAGGTGTGAGTGACGCATGGTGACCTGAGTGAGGTGTGAGTGACGCATGGTGACCTGAGTGAGGTGTGAGTGACGCATGGTGACCTGAGTGAGGTGTGAGTGACGCATGGTGACCTGAGTGAGGTGTGAGTGACGCATGGTGACCTGAGTGAGGTGAGTGACGGTGGTGACCCAAAGAATGCCATATTGGGATGAAGACGGGTAGGCGATGAGATCATGTGACTACTGTGTTGCTGGGTAGATGGTGCTTTGCTTGGTTGAGTATCATGTATGTTAATGTTTTAGAAATTTTGTAGTTTCCAGTGTTACGCTCTATGGTGTCGGTGACGGCGATTAGCGAGGCTTCCAGACATCGTCGGCGTCTAAGGTACTGTTCGGTGAGAATGAGTAGTGCCTCATCCCAGTTCATCAGATGCCTCGTGGAGTCCCTGTGGAGGACACAGGCGTGCCTTTAATCGTCTCTGTTACTGGCATTTCGATGCTTGTTCAGGCGGACCGCACGGTCTCTTCCTGCTTCGCCTACATATTTCTTGCAATAAATATTCTGAGAATGAAGCTCACTGAAAACCACGACCTCCCTTTACCTCTTCTAGATTTCATCAGTACAGTGGATCTTCAGTGGTCAGTGAAGGTAAAGGTACTACTTCTCCTGCTAAGAGTGGTAAGTGCATTCTTGTGGTTGGTGACTCACAAGAAAGATATATGGTCAGTGCTTTCTGTAATAGAGATAGGAAGGTGAGATAGATGGTGTGCTTCCCTGGAGCAGGTGTTGGTGACATAGTCAGCAGGTTGGAAAATATCATGTCAGGTAATGCGAACAAACCCATTATCTGTCTCAGTGCTGGTGAAAATGATATCGAGAATGGTAGGAGAGAGGAGCTGCTAGAAAAGTACAAGTCAGCTATAGATTTAATTAGGTCTAAGGGAGGGATACCTATCATATGTAGCATCTTGGCTAGAAGAGGAGTGGGCAATGAATGGATGTCTAGGGCAGTTGGTGTAAATTGCTGGCTAGACAGATACTGCAAGGAATTTGCAATCCCATTCATTGACAACTGGGACAACTTCTATGGCAAACATGATATGTATGCAAAGGATGGTATGGGTGTACTCACCTAATTGTGGTTGCAGGGGTCGAGACTCGGCTCCTGGCCCCGCCTCTTCTCTGTCCGCTACTGGGTCTCTGCTCTCCCTGCTCCATGAGCTTTATCATACCTCGTCTTAAAACTGTGTATGGTTACTACCTCCACTATATCTTTCTCTAGACTATTCCACTTCCTGACTACTCTGTGGCTGAAGAAATGCTTCCTAACATCCCTTTGACTCATCTGAGTCTTCAGCTTCCAATTGTTTCCCCTTCTTTCTGTGTTCCCTCTCTGGGACATCCTGTCACTGTCTACCTTGTCGATTCCCCGCAGTATTTTGTATGTCGTTATCATGTCTCCTCTGACCCTTCTTTCCTCCAGTGTTGTTAGTCCTATTTCCCTCAACCTTTCTTCATAGGACAGACCACTGAGTTGTGGAACTAACCTAGTCGCAAACCTTTGCACTTTCTCTAGTTTCTTTACGTGCTTGACCAGGTGTGGGTTCCAGACTGGTGCTGCATATTCTAGTATGGGCCTGACGTACACGGTGTACAGTGTCTTGAACGATTCCTTGTTAAGGTAACGGAACGCTAATCTTAGGTTTGCCAGTCGCCCATATGCTGCCGCAGTTATCTGGTTGATGTGTGCCTCCAGAGACGTGCTTGGTGTTATACTCACCCCAAGGTCTTTCTCCTTTGCCGAGGTTTGTAGCCTTTGTCCGCCTAGCCTGTACTCTGTCAGCGGTCTTCTTTGCCCTTCTCCGATCTTCATGACTTTGCATTTGGTTGGATTGAATTCGAGAAGCCAGTTGCTAGACCAGATGTCAAGCTTGTCCAGGTCTGTTTGAAGTCCTGCTTGGTCCTCCTCCTATGTGATTCTCCTCATTAATTTCACATCATCTGCGAACAGAGACACTTCTGAGTCTATCCCATCCGTCATGTCATTTACATATACCAAGAATAACACTGATCCTAGGACTGACCCCTGCGGTACGCCGCTTGTCACAGGCGCCCACTGTGATACCTCATCACGCACCATGACCCGTTGTTGCCTCCCTGTGAGGTATTCCCTGATCCATTCCAGTGCCCTTCCTGTTATACATGCTTGTTCTTCCAACTTCTTTACTAATCTCATGTGAGGAACTGTGTCGAAGGCCTTCCTGCATTCCAGGAAAATGCAATCAACCCACCCTTCTCTCTCTTGCCTTACCTCTGTTACTTTATCATAGAACTCTAGGAGGTTTGTTACACAAGATTTTCCTTCCCGGAATCCGTGCTGTCTGGTGTTTATTATCCTGTTCAGCTCGAGGTGCTCCACCATTCTTTTCCTGATGATTTTCTCCAGGACTGCACACTATACATGTAAGTGACACCGGTCTATAGTTTAGTGCCTCTTTTCTGTCACCTTTTTTAAAGATGGGGACTACATGGGCCTTCTTCCATACCTCAGGTAACTGCCCATTTTCAAGGGATGTGTTGAATATTATGGTAAGTGGCACACTCAGTACCTCAGCTCCTTCCCGAAGAACCCACGGGGAGATATTGTCCGGACCCATTGCCTTTGAGGTATCAAGGTCACTTAGTAACTGCTTCACCTCCTTAGTTGTGTGTATACCCTCTAGTACTTGATACATCCCTTGTTGGTGACGCACCCTGTCATGTCTACCCAGCTGCCTTCCTTCCTCCACTGTGAATACTTCCTTAAACCTCAAGTTAAGCTCCTCACATATTTTGAGTCGAGGAACTTTTTTTTAAAACAGTTTTTTTTTTTTTTATATTTTATTATAAAAACCATAGTACATAATAAGAAAATCTTACAAAACTGCGCTTCACTATTGCTTCCAGAGCAACAAAATACAAAATAACCAGCAAACAGTGTCTACATTCTGTATATAACTAACAATAAAACCTGACCAACAATTATATACCTACATAATATTTATACTATATGCATTCTTTGAAAACATCCTTAATGATATACTGGCAGTGTAATCACACTAGAACAAAATGACTACTTGTTATGTTCTCACTATTTCATGAACCTCTAGATTGTTTAAATACAAATACATGATAGCCAAATGATTATTACAGAAATCTAAAACACCCCTCGGTACATCCATAATAATATAATGACTGTTATCTCACCAGTACAATATATGGCAACATATTAGCCTAAACCCTACAATCATCTCCAAGAGTGCCAATGACTATTTAACAGTAACACAAAATCTAACATTATACAATACAATAATCAAAGGATCATGTCATAGCGTTCATAAAGCCTATGTCCATGTAAAAAGAATGCATAAACCTCATTAAGCATACATACTTCCTTAATATTTTCAATGTGTCTTATCTTATTAATTAAGGAAACTGTGTACTCCTTAATATCACCTCTTAACAAGTGAAACTTTTACAATATTGATAGAAAAATTATCTTCTGAACTTTTGTGTTTCTCAACACATTAAAGCAATATAACATAATTTAATTACACCATTTGAAGGAACTAGCCAATGACAGTTCCTATATTAAGCATGATTTGAAAATTATAACTTCTCAATAACACATCCTCTCAACACTACCAAAAACCCCCGCTGGCGTACTCCATTTAATTGAACATGTCCTTCGTCACGTCCTAATGTAGTATGGTCCATCCTGATACACACTTTCATCCTCCTATTCCTATGCTCCCCTTTCTCGTCAGTTGTCTTTACCCCAACTCTCAAAATCAGAGTATGTTAGTCTCCAGTCTTCCACCTTCCCCCAGGATCAAACAGCTAGACGTCTATATACACACGCAACAAATCTACCCCCACCCTACCTACTACTATCCCACATTGAATCCAGTCCATTCCCACACTACATTTAATCATCGTAATAATTTTTCCACTGTTAAAGATCTATACCCCTCAGAAAAACTCGCTACCCATTTACCTCCATATAATATCCTGTTTCTACACATGGTCCTATACACGCTACCCGATAATGCTCTGACCCTACAGACCCCACCCACCTCCCGCATTCCCCACGATACGTGCAAAAAATCCGCAACTACATACTTAATTGCCCGTCCTACTTCTTTCGGTGTTCCCTCCACATCAAAACTTAAGGCCCTCAAGAGCGAAAAATGTCCCCCCCCTCCCACCAACACAATAACCCTTGCAAGCCACAGCCTCACTACCTCTAACGATTCACAAAAGTAGACAGCATGATAGGCTGTCTCTTCATCCCCACACCACTGACATGCATTCGTACTCATCAACCCCATTCTATACAATGCCGTCCTAGACGCCAATATACCCAATAAAAATCTATATACTACTTCCCTGACCCTTGGCCTGAAACGCATCTTTCTAAATTCCCCCCAAATCTCCCTCCAATTATAAACCGGAAATTGTTCCTGCCCCTGCACCACCCCTACCCTATCACTAACCCTCCCCAGCCTACCCACCTTTACCCTTTTAGGCTCCTCGCTATCAACAACTGCCTTGCCATATCTTCACACACCCGCAATTCCTTCCTCCCACCACTTTCGTACATCCTCCATGACCCTCCCTACACGCAATCCCGCACCCCCTTTTCTCAAAAAACACTGTTTTACATACACAGCTTTCACCCTATTTTCCAAGGGAATAAGTCCCAACCCACCTTTTCGGACTTTCATCATAACGACCTCCTTTCTTAACCATGGCCTTCCATACCCCACACATACCTTAACACTTTCCTTTGTAATTCTCTTACCTCTTCCATCCTCAAAGGATACACGGCAGCCACATTCCACACCTTACTATATACAAGAGTATTCACCACCACCACCCTCTGTATTAGTGTTACATCTCCCGGCCTCCAGCCCCTCATTCTACCAGAGCCCTACCCACCACCTCCACAGAATTTACCTGCCTAGCCTCTTCCACATCCGCCATATATACTATTCCACAAATTTTAATCCTATCAACAACCTTCCATCCATACGCCTCTCCCAAGCCTCCTCCTACCCACATTCCCACTTCCAATAACTTAGATTTCGCACCATTGACCCTCATCCCTGTCGCCGCCCCAAAATCTCTATAATACGTCCCACGTTCGCCAACCCTTCCTCCCCACCCACTAGTACAGTTGTATCATCTACGTACCCCACTATTCCCACACCACAAGCCTCCCCTGTCCACTCTCTCCCACTCCTTCCTCTATTAACCTATAAAAAGAATCTTGCAAACACGCAAATAGGATTTGTGACAATGGACACCCTGTCTCAATCCCTTTCCATCATCACCTGTCGTCCCAACTTCCGTTCACCTGCACCTGCACCTTTGCTGAATTATACAAAGTCTCTACCCATGCGGCAATGTCCTCTCCATATCCCTGTCTTCTCAACATAATTCCCAACATTCGTCGATCCACACTGTCATACGCTTCCTTCCAATCAATTCCCAGAACACCCCCGCCCTTCCTACTCTCAATAAAATCCTTGATACGACCATGTCCCACATTCATACTTCTACCAGGTATACCGAACTGCCCCTGATGTATGACTTTGTCAAGCACCATTTTCATCCTATTACCCAATATTTTTGCAAAATTTTATAATCCCCACACATGAGGGATAAGGCTCTATAATTTCCCAAGGTCCTCTTCTCCCCTTTCTTCGGCACCAGAACAACCACCCCGTACTCTGCGTTTCACCCAACCGTCCCTTCTCTTTCATACAATTGAACAAAAGCACCAAACATTCTCGCAATGTTTCCCAGTGTAATACGTAAAAGTCATTAGGTATTCCATCTATACCTGGTGCCTTTCCTAACGTTAACCTAGCCACAGCCTCCCCCACCTCCTGCTCACTTATACTTCCACTTAAACTCTCACACTCCTCTTTTCCCACACGACACAGGATTCCTTCCTCAATAATCCCTCCCTCCCTACCCCTCTCTGTCCTCTCCGCTAATTTCCTCTCAAACCAAAAATCAGCATAATTGCTTATACCATCTGTCGTTCCTAACACTTGTCCCACGTTATAGCCACCTACCCCTGTACACACTTCTACCCCCATTATCGTAGTACACCTCTGTCTGTCTCTGAACTGTCGCAACACGCAACCAGATGGTTTATCCCCCCATAACGCCTCCTCAATGCCTCCCCTGACTCTTATGTCGTCAAGCGGTCATTTGAATGTCCTTTAACCTACCCCTCAAGTCCCGTATTTCCCCAAACCTACTACCCCCAATAACATTCCTGCAGCTGACCCTCTAAATACTTCTGAAGACCAAACTTCCACCCAGCCTCCTCCTTACCTCTATTTCTGTAATATTCCCTTATTCTCGTCTTCGCACTTGTTTCCCACCATTCCAGAAAATCCTTCTCCCGTTCCCCTGCCCCTTCCTTCCATAATGACCCCCACCATTCGGCAAATAATGTCCGCTCTTCCTCCCCGCAGCAAACTTACATTCATCTTCCAAAACTATTGTACCTGCGTACCATTCCCTCCCACGTCACCTCCACTATAACACCACGATGATCTGAAAACCAATATCTAACGTGCGAACCCTCCCCACTGTAACATCCTTTGTGACATACACTCGATCTAATCTGGCAGCATATCCTCTTCTCACGAAGGTATGCTCTACACCCCAACCATCTCCCCTTACCACATCTAATACCCCCACCTCCCTCAATAATGTACGCAAGACCCCTAACTCACAACCTGCCCCTCTAGGTTCCACATCTTTTTTCCTAATAATACAGTTCCAGTCACCACCCAACACCGTAATCATTGGCAGCCCTCTCAAATAAAAGTCAAGACATCCCTCACAAACTCCTCCTTAACTCTACGATTACTGTCAGCAGGCATGTAAATACCTACAAAGCACACCCTTATGCCTCCCAACACTCCATCCACCCTCACTACTCTCCCCCCTCCTCCCTCCTCCCAAGCTAACAATCGGAAGGGGCTGGATTCTTTCACACCCACTGCCACCCCACCCTTTAACTTCCCGATCTACCTGCAAATATTTGATACCCCTTTAATCTCAAATCTCTACCACACCTGAAGTTATGCTCTTGTATAAAACACACGTCTATGTCATATCGTCTCAGTATAACCTCCATCCAACTACGCTTTACTTCAGCCCTAAGGCCATTTGCATTTATTGTTAAACACTGGAATACGCCAACGGGGGCTTTCCCCTGGGTTTCTGTGTTCTACCTGTGGCACTCTTTACTATACTACCTTTAGTCCTGTCTTGTCTCACACTATGTCCCCCCGCCTTTCCCTGATCTCCCACTGTCCCTTTCCCTGGCCTTCCACCCATACCTTCTTGCCTGAACGCTGGCCAGGTGTTAGAACATCATCATCCGATGTTTCGCCAGCCCTCTTTCTAGATTTAACCCCAACCTCCATCTCATCCGTGCTCACTTCCTCTTCCCTATGCACAATGGCCTCCACCTCTCGCTTCTGTAGCCTGTCTGCCCCTTCCTCTAACACATTAACAGCTTGGATAAGCCTTTCCTCCTCTCCCTGCAATGTTCCGTTCGTTCCCGAGGCATCCACCTCCGAACCAGCCAGAAAAGTGCTTATCATCTCTTGCACTGGTTTCGGCAATTCCTCTTGTTGCACACCCTCCACCGTCCCATCAGTCTCTAGTACATGTTCCAACTCACCCACTGGCGAAGCACCCAGTGCTTCAGGGAGTGTCACACAACGGTCCTCCACTCCTTGCACTACATCAGCCCAACTGGCATTACCCATCTCCACCACATTCGCAGGTACAGGTTCCTCAAAAGGGGCTTGTACCACAGATACATTATGAGTCACCATTCTCGACGCCAGTGCTGCGGGGCACCCCGCCGCCATATGATCGTATGCCCCACACATTCTGCAAGTCTTACGCTGTCCTGCGTAAGTGACAAACACTTGCGTCCTAAATTCGTCCAGCATGACATATGACGGTATGGGGCGTTTTAAGGTCATTTTTAAAGTGTAAGAGCCCTCAGGAAATCCTTCATAAATTCCGTCCGTCCAACGCCCCATTGTTGTCGTGTGCACTACACCATATTGTTGAAATACTTCACTTAGGTCCACTCCTAAGGTCTCGAATGGCACGTTTCTCACACGAACATAAGTATAGTAGGCCGAAACATCCCTTAGCCTGACCTCTAATCCAGTGTTGACGATGATACATTCCTCCTGGTAGCGTTCCACTATCTTCTCATACGCCTCTGCTGTGTTGAATTTCACAAAAATTCTCCTCGAGTCATTCAAGGCAACTCCGTAAAGGTCATCGTTGATAACACCAAAGGTGTCACGGATAATCGCTGGCAGCAAAACAGAAGCATTTACTGGGTAGATAGCTCCCTGTAGTAACTCAATACACACTGTGTTGCGTCTCCTCCTCATACTGGTCGCCATCTTGCCGAAAAACGGAAGTTGCGCCAAGACTAGGTCAGGAGCTACTGCGCCGCACAACCTCTCAGCCCGAGAGCGAAGAGGTCAATGACAGTTTGTGTCAGAAATGTGAAACTTTTTAATACTTCATCTCAGTTTTTACACAGAAACATCCTAGCGAAATTCCAGAAATAATAACTAAAGTAGAACAGGATAAAAATAAACTATGCATGATTAGGATCACAAGTGACATGGTCTTTAGACCAATAAATAAATTAAAACTTAACAAATCCCCAGGCCCTGATGAACTGTATGCAGATGTTTTAAAGGAATGTAAAGATGAACTTAGCAAACCTTTGGCTAATCTTTTCAACATATCTCTACAAACTGGCATATTGCCAGATAAGTGGAAAATGTATCTACAAAACAGAAGTCACGTCCTTAGCTTCAAACTATAGACCAATAAGCCTAACCTCGATAGTGGTAAAATTTGTTGAAACAATAACTGCAGAGACAATTTGTAGCTATCTTAAAAGACATAAACTGAATAATGAATCTCAACACGGGTTTACAAAGGTGCGTTCCTGCCATACGAATTTACTAACTTTTTTTCACTAGGGTATTTAGGGAGGTAAATCATGGTAATGAATATGATATTGTGTATATGAACTTCAGTAAGGCTTTTGATAGAGTCCCATATCAGAGACTATTAAGGAAAATTAAGGCACACGGAATATTAGGAGAAATGTTTTCCTAGATAGAGGCATGACTGACAGATAGGAAGCAGAGAGTTTGCATAAATGGGAAGAAATCAGATTGGGGGCGCGTCACAAGCGGTGTTCCGCAGGGGTCAGTGTTGGGCCCCTTGTTGTTCACAATTTACATGAACGACATAGATGAGGGAATAAATAGTGACATAAGCAAGTTTGCTGATGACAACAAAATAGGTCGTCGATTTCATTCTGACGAGGACATTAGAGCACTCCAGGAAGATTTGAATAGACTGAAGGATTGGTTGGAGAAGTGACAGATGAAGTTCAATATAGACAAATGCAAAGTTATAAGCGTTGGACAGGGAAATAACCATGCCACATATAAACTAAATAGTGTAGATCTTAGTATTACTGATTGCGAAAAAGATTTAGGAGTTCTAGTTAGCAGTACTCTAAAACCAAGACAACAGTGCATAAGTGTTCGCAATAAAGTAAACAGAATTCTTGGCTTCATATCAAGAAGTATAAATAACAGGAGTCCTCAGGTTGTTGTTCAACTCTGCATATCTTTGGTTAGGCCTCATTTATATTATGCTGCACAGTTCTGGTCACCGTATTACAAAATGGATATAAATGCACTGGAAAACGTACAGAGGAGGATGAGAAAGTTGATCCCATGTATAAAAAATCTTCTCTATGAGGATAGACTGAGGGCCCTGAATCTGCACTCTCTAGAAAGGCGTAGAATTAGGGAGGATATGATTGAGGTGTATAAATGGAAAACAGGAATAAATAAAGCGAATGCGAATAACGTGCTAAAAATATCTAACCAAGATAAGACTCGCAGCAATGGTTTCAAGTTGGAAAAAAATTGATTCAGGAAAGATATAGGATTAGTGGAACAAACTCCCGAGTACCGTCATAGAAGCTAAAATGTTGTGTAGTTTTAAAAATAGGTAAGGTAAATACACGAGTCGCTTAAGCCAGTAGGTGACTTGCACCTGCCTCACATGGGGTAGTAGGCCTGCTGAAGTGTGCCTTCTTTCTTATGTTCTCTGTGTTAATTTCAACTTCTTCAAGTATCAGGACAACTGTTAGAAACAAAGCTTTGGGATGATAATGGGTAGCCCTCTCATTGTGGTGTTCACCAATCTCTTCATGGAGAACCTAGAGACCGAGAAATTTAGCACCCTCATTCCAATCATCGTTACCTGGTTAAGATACGTCGACGATATATTGGTTTTCTATCCGAGACTTTTCAATATCCAGGCCCTTCTCAACAAGATAATTGCAGCCGATCCATCAATAAAGTTTACACTTGAACTCAAGAAAGATGGCAACCTTCCTTTCCTCGACGTCCTCCTGTGCAAGGACAGTGACAAACTTCTCTTCAAAGTGTATAGAAAACCTACCAACAAGGACGATCTTATACACTTTTATTCTCACCAAGACACCTGCATTAAAAGAGGAGTCTTCAATGGCTTATTCTTGAGAGCTCTTCGCATCTCCAGCCCTTGTTTTCTTGAAGAAGAATGTATCTACATAACACAAGCCTTTACATGTATTCAGTTCCCATCTTTCTTCATCCGAGATTGCAGACTCAAGACACAAGCTATCCTCAACAAACCACCCATGGAACAGCCCTCTAAGCAGTTCATAGTGGATGAGTAGAACAAACTCCCGAGTACCGTCATAGAAGCTAAGACGTTGTGTAGTTTTAAAAATAGGTTAGATAAATACATGAGTGGGTGTGGGTGGGTGTGAGTTGGACCTGATTTGCTTGTGCTACTAGGTCGGATGCGGTACTAATTCCTTAAGTGGAAGTGACCTGACTACCTGGAGAGGGTTATTTCCAGGTGGGGTGCGGGTGGGTGTGAGTTGGTCCTGACTAGCTTATCCTACTCATTTATATTTGCTAATATACAAGGCCTTAAGCCATCAATCATCAACAAAATACCTTTCATCAGTGGATTTCTAGGGGAGTCAAAGAGTCAAATGCAATGTTTGCAGCCTTCACAGAGATACACCCAAAAAAATTACTTTGACAATGAAATAAGAATAACTGGGTACAACCTTTTCGGATGCGACAGAAAGAACAGGAAACAAGGGGGGGAGGGGGTTGGCCAGTATGTCAGGGTCGCTCATTTGCACGGAGATACTGAACACCACAAATTATGTAATTGAAATTCTAACAATAAAAATTGAGAACCAAAACTTAGTCATTGTGCTTGTATATAAGCCACCAGATGCAACGTCCCAACAATTCATGGACCAGCTATCGAAAATTAACTACTGTCTGAAAAAACTTCCAGCCCCATCCCCAAACATCTAGCTGCTTGGTGATTTCAATCTAAGATATACAACATTGAAGAATGTAGTAAATAATGTTGTAGCAGAAATAATCTCTGGAGGCAGTTCAGATGAAAAGTCACACACACATGAGCTGCTGAACTTCTGCAATAAACACCCCCTAAACAGCAGATAATGGAGCCAACAAGATTGGAGAACACAATTGACCATATTTAAACAAATAATGAGGACCTGGTAAGAAACATAATAATATCAGAAACAACTAATTCTGATTACAATCTAATCGAAGTCCAGACTTGCATGCACAGAGGTCCTGATCAGCAAAATGCATACAGCTGTGAGGGTACCTTCACCATATTCAACTTCAACAACAAGAACATTAATTGGGACCAGGTATACTATGTCCTAAATGAAACATGTTGGGAAGATATCTTAAATAACATGGACCCTAACCAGTGCCTTGAAAAAATCATCTTCCTGGTAGCTGAAGTATGTTCAAGGCATATTCCCCTAAGAAAAAAGAAGAGAAGAAGTAAACTGGAGAGAGAGAGATGCTCTCTCTACAGGAGAAGACGAAGAATAACTGAGCTCCTCAAGAATGCAAGATTATCTGAAACACAGAAAGAAGCGCTAACCAGGGAAGTTGAAAATAATGAGTGTAAATTAAAAAAACTTATACAGGATCCAGGAGAGACAAGAGGAGCTAAAAGCGATTACTGAAATTGAAAGAAATTCGAAATATTTTTCATATGCCAAAAACAAGGCAAAACCCACATTTATTATAGGTCCCTTGTTAAGACAAGACGGATCTTACACAGATGACAACAAAGAAATGAGTGAGATACTGAAATCTCAACATGACTCTGTGTTTAACGAACCACTAATCAGTCTAAGGATAGACAATCCAAATAATTTTTTCATGAATGAACCTTAAAACCCTGTCAATGTATGCAAAATTTCTGATATAACCCTAACTCCACTAGACTGTGAGAAAGCCATTGACAACATACCCATGCACTCAGCCCCACGCCCAGACTCGTGGAACTCTGTCTTCATTAAGAACTGCAAGAAACCACTCTCGCGGGCTCTAAGTATACCATGGAGAAGGAGAATAGACACAAGTGAGATTCCACAGTCACTAAAAACAACGGATATAGCCTCACTCCATAAAGGTGGCAGCAAAGCAGTAGCTAAGAGCTATAGACCAATAGCTTTAACGTCCCACATCATAAAAATCTTTGAAAGTGTTCTTAGAAGTAGGATTGCAAACCACTTGGATACCCAACAATTGCATAATCCATGGCAACATGGGTTCAGAGCAGGTCGCTCCTGCCTCTCACAACTACTGGATCACTATGATATGGTCTTGGATGCACTGGAAAACAAACAAAATGCAGATGTAGTATACACAGATTTTGCAAAAGCCTTCTACAAGTGCGATCATGGTGAAATAGTGCACAAAATGCGTGCTAAAGGGATAACTGGCAAAGTGGGCAGATGGATCTTCAACTTTTAACCAAACGAACACAAAGAGTAGTGGTAAACAGAATTAAATCGGAAATTGCCATAGTGAAGAGCTTTGTTCCACAAGGCACAGTACTCGCCCCTATCCTGTTCCTCATCCTCATATCAGACAAACAGATATGTAAACCATAGCACCGTATCATCTTTTGCAGACGATACTAGGATCATCATGAGTGTGTCGTCCATTGAAGACACGGCAAATCTCCAAGAAGATGTAAAACAAGTTTTCCAGTGGGCAATGGAGAAGAATATGATGTTCAATGAAGGCAAATTCCAACCACTCCGTTATGGAAAACTGGAGGAAATAATAACTAGACCTGAGTATACTACAAACTCTAAACACACAATAGAGTGGAAAAGTAATGTGAATGACCTGGGAGTGGTAATGTCTGAGGATCTCACCTTCAAGAATTATAACAGTGCCACTATCACATCTGCGAGGAAAATGATGGGATGGATAATGAGAACATTCAAGACAAGAGATGCCAAGCCAGTGATGATTCTTTTTAAATCACTTGTTCTCTCTAGGCTGGAATACTGCTGTACATTAACATCCCCATTCAAGGCAGGTGAAATTGCAGATCTAGAGAATGTACAGAGAACCTTTACTGCACGTATAAGTTTCATCAAACACCTTAACTACTGGGAACGCCTGGAAGCACTTGACATGTACTCACTGGAGCGCAGGCGAGAGATACATCGTAATCTACACTTGGAAGGTCCTGGAGGGACTGGTCCCTAATCTTCACACAGAAATCACTCCCTACGAAAGCAAAAGACTTGGCAGGCGATACTACATACGCCCAATGAAAAGTAGGGGTACCATTAGCACACTAAGAGAAAACACAATAAGTGTACGGGGGCCCATGACTGTTCATGTCTTCAGGAGGGAGCAGAACAGATACCTAAAATCAGTGCCGGATCAGCCGGCCTGTGGTTCATTCGTAGGACTACGTGCGGCCAGCAGTAACAGCTTTACTATTCCACAATTTCTGTGATCATCATTATTTTGTGATTATCATTATTCTTAAGATTCATAATATCAAAGCCTGAATCAAGGGTGGGGAAGCTTTTTGTGCAACGTGGAGAGGTGGAATCTATTCAGTGTGCGTCATGCAAGGACGCTCTTCCCATGTATGCCGTACGTGCGACCTATCAGGCTTCGATGGGAATACTATGCCTAGCGAGCCAACGTGCTATGACGGACTTAAGGCAATGTGGCTGAATACAAATGGCGATGTCTTAACATACTGTAGAAAGGAGGCAAGGATCACCAGCACCAGGTGTTGTGTTGCAGCTCATGCCTTGCAAGAGTATGTGGGCACGTGCAGTCTTTCATGTTATGCATACCTGGCTAATCAATTGATGTATGAGGACATGTGCACCAAGCAGAAAACTGACTATAAAAAGAAACTGAAATGGAACCGAAGGATTTTGATCATCATGATGAAGAGAATAAGACAGTGAATCAATCCCCTGAAACAAAATATTATTCTAATCATATTTTTGCATTATATTTTGAAAGAGAGAGGAAGAGATGAGGGGAGGCAGAGCAGCAGTTATATAATATCTTGAGATATCAGCTTAGTGGGCAGAGGTTATTAGGGGAGGGAATTCCTTAGCAAATCATACAGACCTTGAATTTAACTAATGTTTTAATTCATAGTATCTATGAGATAACACAGCGACAGAAGGTCTCAGTAAAGAGAGGAGTGGGTTGAGATAAGGATGATAAATATGAACCAAAACGTGAGGGAAGAAGAGAGGAGATAAGAGAGTAAACGAAAAAAACAGATAATTGATGAAGTTACTATCAATGCCTGGGTTACCTGATGGGAACTGATAAGGCCATGATTAATATTTTTTGGGGTCTCGTCTGAAATCTTAAAAATTATTTACTGCGTGTGTCAAGTGATAGCATTAACATTGTCGTTCAATCAGCCAGGTTAATGAGAGAATCCGCCCACTAGCCAAAAATTAACTCTCCTAATAAAATAAAAATACATAGAAGAAATTAGCACGAAGAGATAAAGATATTACAACAAAAGCAACACAGACAAGAACATTAGTAATAATAATAATAATAATAATAATAATAATAATAATAATAATAATAATAGTAATAATAATAATAATAATAATAATAATAATGTTAATAAGCTCTTGCGACCTTTTGTGTTTTTCATTACATGATAATTTAATTTTATTAACTTTGGATTTATAAAATTTTAAATGTTTCTTAATATATATATATATATATATATATATATATATATATATATATATATATATATATATATATATATATATATATATATATATGGGGAAATGGAACAGAATTCTTCCTCCGTAAGCCATGCGTGTCGTTAGAGGCGACTAAAATGCCGGGAGCAAGGGGCTAGTAACCCCTTCTCCTGTATATATTACTAAATATAAAAGGGAAACTTTCGTTTTTCATTTTGGGCCACCCCGCTTCGGTGGGATACGGCCGACGTGTTGAACGAAGATTATATATATATATATATATATATATATATATATATATATATATATATATATATATATATATATATATATATACATATATATAAATACATTGACAAGAATACAATAGGGAGTAAAACAACATATGTAGATAACAACTCAGAGCTACATCTCAAATACTTAGTCCAGCTCCCCGGCAGTGGGCCGCGTGCCCAGAATGCTGCAGGAATTTTCCCTCTGAAAGAGGAAGCTGGCCGCCCTGTGGTCCTTGGTTTCTATGATGAGTTTTTCACCCAGCTCTTTGAGAAACTTTAGAGCACACTTGCCCATGCTCCAAGGGTCTCCGACCCTATTTGGATGAAGTTATAGCAAGAGGGAAGGCCTTCATATTTGCGGGTATTCTGGGTCTCACTGTGGCTGGCAGCTCCACCCCCTTCAGCTACGGAGTATGGTAAGTAGGTGTCTGCCATTGTGGCGACACAGGTGTAGTCACAAACAATCTGCTTATCATCCTTCCAAGGTAGCATAGTGGCTCCATCAGGACGCTTTTGACTTCCATCAGACCTCTGCACTTGGGGTTCCCGTTGAGCTGAGCAACGGGCTGTGGCAAGGCTTCTCTTTATGATGTCGTTGACCTCCTTATGTCTAGCATACTTCCCTTCTGATGTATGACACACGAGATCATGAAGTCCGAATTGATCAGCCGTCGCCCTGCACCAAATATACCTATGTTCGGAGAGTATGGGGGCGACTAGGCGAAGAGCAACACCAGTCCGAATGGCCTGTGGGTCGAGTCGAGTGCCCAGGGAGGAATTGGGAACGGCTAGAAGGAAATCTCCTGAGTGTTGTGCCTTCACAGCTAGGAGACGAGCTTTGTCCTTTCCTGAAGCGTTGGTGAGCATTGTGTTGGTGATTTTTTCCATGATCGGTTTGTCCCAGAGGGACTGTTTGTGCTCTTTGGGAGGAGCTGGTCAACTGGAGAAGTCTGCAAGGGTGTCCCACTGCACGGCTGCTTCCATGAACCTGGGGTCTTGAGCTCCCACCACACCTCTCAAGCGTTCTGTGACAATCGTCTTGACTAATCCACTAGAAGCCAAACACGAGGACAGAAATGCAGGTAAAGCTACCTGCGTTGCTTTGCGCACCTCTATACCTCCCAGTCGCACTGGGAGGGTTGCCTGCTCCCATTGCCGATCCTCTAGTGACAGATTCAGTGCTTTCTTAAATGTTGATCTCAGGTGTGCGTCATACTCGTCAAGT
The DNA here is from genome assembly GCA_009830355.1 of Cherax destructor. Classification (NCBI taxonomy): domain Eukaryota; kingdom Metazoa; phylum Arthropoda; class Malacostraca; order Decapoda; family Parastacidae; genus Cherax; species Cherax destructor. The sequence continues at coordinate 137,254 of WNWK01003558.1, forward strand.
GTTGGGTTGTCAAAAGAGGGTGCGCACCTCATGAAGTGAGTCTTGGCATAGTAAGACACCTTGTGAGGAGATACAGGGCATCATGGGCATCAATATCGCTTATTCTCTCCTCCATTCTCTTCAGGTCATTCACTTTGTCCTTGAGGACAGTGTCTATGGCGTGGTGACCCAGCGGTACTCCCAGGAGGGTAGTGTTGGATGGAGTGGTAGTAGTGACTTCCGGGAGGATTGTTCGCACAGCATTGATTATTCCCTGGTTTGTTGTGATGATTTCACACGTCGTAGGTCCTCTAATATTAATATATATATATATATATATATATATATATATATATATATATATATATATATATATATATATATATAGGTTGGGAGACTACTCTTTCCTGTCTTCGCATCGTACACACATGTCTCACTCATGGGTATCTCATGTCGTGTCGATTAGGTAAAACTTGCGAGTTTGGCTTAAATAGCACGGCTCATCTTGCCATATAATATATATATATATATATATATATATATATATATATATATATATATATATATATATATATATATATATATATATATATATATATATATATATATCGTGCCGAATAGATAAAATTTGTCAATTAGCAAGAACTCATTTAAAATTAAGTACTTTCTAAAACTTTCTCTTATACGTTTAAAGATATTCGTTTAAAGATATTCAAACCCACCTATGGGTTCGAATCCTCGGCCTAGTCGCTGTGTTGTTATTGATTCAATACCACTCGTTCGTTGTCACAATAATATATATATACTGCTTGTGGAGGCTAGTACGCCAAACGGGGAAAAGAAGGAAATTACCTTAAAGGAGACCCATACAACCGTATGTCCTCGGACCAAGAGTAACACACCTAGCTTGGCTGGGTGCTTGGTTCTTGTAGGATTGTGTGGTTCAGTGGGTTAAAGTGTCATGTTATTTTCGTTCACCACGAGGCAGAGGTAAAGCTACATGGGTTCGAATCCTCGGCTAGTCGCAGTGTTGTTATATATATATATATATATATATATATATATATATATATATATATATATATATATATATATATATATATATATATATTGCACTCATGGAATATTTCACATACTAAAATACTTTATGGTCATTATTGAAGCTATCTGTTGAGATGGTAACTAGTTAAGTTTACTGTCGTCTCTACTGCTATCTAGAATATTTTATTCTTGTGGAAGTAATGACCCTATAAAGGTCATACAATGCCTTGTTTGATCTAAGAAAGGGAAGGATAGCACCACTTCCTTGGATTTACAGTCTTTTCACCTTCATTGAGAAACTTTCCTTGAAGATTGAGGTTAGTAAAGAAAGGCAGATGGTTCTGTTCTCACTCACCACTCACTAGGGCCACACTAACGGCTTGTAAATGTAGACCTTATACTATAGGGCTCCCTGGTATCTGTTTGAATCTAATACTTCCGGGACAATAACAATGTATTGTTTTCACACTTTCCACCCCATAGGTAAACATAAAAGAGAGAGACTTACCTATCTCTCCCATGTCCACCACTGGAATGTTAATTTCTGCTCCTTGCTGTACCTCCTTCATCATAGGTTTTTCTATGTAGTGTTCTGCTTTGAAGGATATCTTGCAAAGTCTTCCCACTTCTTACTATTCTCAAGTGTTTTCGTGTGTTCTAAGAGGTTATGCACTCTCTTCGAAGTTAATTTAATTTTCTTTAAGTTGCTTTCTGTTGAGTAATGTCTTGGTGTTATTTGAAGATCCTCGGGGGATATGTTGGATGTAGTGTAGTTCTCTGCAAATTTAAACAATATAAATTACCTTTTGTGAATCTGGTTTTTATATTATTATTATTATAATCAAATAGAAGCGCTAAACCACAGGGGTCATACAGCTCTGGTTTTTATAGAAATGTTTTACTTTTCTTTCTTATTTCAATTTTTCCTTAATTCCTGCTCTTTTGATTCACTGACCCACTTATTTAATGTTTATCATTTAACCTGAGTCTGATACATGCGTTGCGATTTTGTTTATTATTCCCTTAGTTCCTACAATGTATCCCACACTAATACAATGTAAGTTCATTATGTTAATGTTTCGTTGACAATTGATTATGACATCTATGGTTTGCAGAAATGATTGTAAATGAGGTTAATTTAAAGGATATTGAGTTTTTATTGTCTTACTGCAAATAATAAAGGAGTTTCGTGTAAACATCAGCATTAACGGAGTGAAAATATTATTGTCCCCTGTTTGATGTTATAAAATTCATGGGAAAACGCTAACCCCTTATGGATTAGAGAGAGACTTCGAAATGGGAAAGGGCAGAAGATTACCAGGTTGAACTCGACGAAGACGATAACACCAGTTTCCTGAATGTGAATCAAGAGTCATTCATTACCATCATGGCTCTCTCTTGATGGAAAAAGTATCCGAATTTTACTGTAAAAATTAGCCAGAAAATTAACGATATACATATCACTGAGAATAAAAGTTGCAACACTGTGCCTGGAACACTTCACAAGTAACTTGCACTTAGGAAAAGGAAAGGTTATGAAATTTATGAAGGTTATGTAGTCTAGTTCTCTTTCCTAAGTGCAGGTTATTTGTGAATTGTGTCAATAGGATTATCCTGCGCATTTTATATCAGTTGTAACCCGACTGTAAAAAAAAAAAAATCGGGAAAGACAGGATTTGAACCCATAGCAAGCCAGTGCTAAAAATTTGCAGGACAGTTCTTAAGCATACTAGCGCAAATACGACCCTTCACTCCCAGGACAATAATGGCGCCCCTGGAAGGCTGAACGACAAACATTAATTCTAACTCCAATGTTTTAGTATTAAATTCTTAGGGAGAACGCTAAACCCTTAAGTTTTATACAGCGTCTGGGGAATGTAAAGCACAGTGCTAGTCAAAGGATTATGCGGGTTGAGCGCTCCGGCATAATGCCATGACGAAAATCAAAGGCCTACCATACAGGGGATCTTTTTTCGTCAGTGCATTATGTCGGGTAGCAGCCGTTAGCATGACTTCACGGCCTGCCGCCACACTCCACAGTGACTCCTCAGTGCTCACGTGGCTGCCGTGGTGAGACGAAGTGTTGCACTTTTATCTCTCATCTGCCCCATCTTTTGTCCGTGTTACCTTTGGTTTTGGGGCTATACATATTTGATTATGAGTAAAAGGAAGTCTTTAACACCTGAAACTATAACTCAAATCATAGGGCTTCACAAAGTTGGGCACCAGACAAAAGAAATAGTGGAGAATGTTGGTGTGTGTGAGTGTTCAATGAGGAACTGGGTGCAGCGTTTCAAGGCTGGTGGCGGCGTCGAGTTCCTACCTTAACTGTGTTAAAAAAGCAGTTAGAGAGGACACCTAAGATAATTGATAAAGAATTGAAAGAAAAGAACCCACATCTTCTCTCAGAGATGTCTGTAAGAACTGTTCACAGACGTGTGTCAGAACTGGGCTACAGTAGTCACCGCCAGGTTAAGAAACCGATCCTCTCCAAGCCACTGAAGAAACGTAGGCTGGATTATGCAAAGAAATATCTTCACTGGAATTCTTAACAGTGGTCTGAAGTACTTTGGAGTGATGAAGCAACCTTCACCGTCACTTGTAATCGTGGGGAACATGTGTACCGGCCCAGAAGTAGTGACCCGCTAGACCCATGGTTTGGGGGTGTTTCAGTGCTCAGTGTTGGTGAACTCATTGTGCTTCCCAAAAAACCAGTATATGAACCAGTATAATTACCTGGAGTTATTGTGTGACAATTTACCTGAGGCGTTTGACAAGTGTGGGGCTACGGTGTTTATGCAGGACGGTGCACCGTGTCATACCACCAAATCTGTAGTTCAGTGGTTTAAGGACTGTGAAGTGAGGTTCTTTAATGACTGGCCAGGCAATTCCCCAGACCTAAACCCTATTGAGAACCTCTGGTCAAAATTGAAATGAAGTTTACTGGGCAAGGAAATCAGTTCCACCCCGCGGCTGGAGGCTGCTCTACATGAGGCATGGAATAATATACCTCCCCAAACCCTCAAGAATTTGTGAGTCTTCCTACACACCTGAGGGACGTGATTAAGCATAAAGGACGCACCAACAAGTATTAAAACCTCAGTAAGTGTGCAGGTATATATATTATAATCTTTCATGGTATGTATTAGTGTTTTGGTACGTGTGTGGGGGAGGGGCGGCATAATGCCGTGACTAGCACTGTATTAATTTTCGATCCGAGAAAGAGAAGGGCAGTCCCAGTTCCTTGCATAATAAGCCATTAACCAGTACCACTGCTACAGTTGTCTATGGTGTTTCTGTGATGCCTGTTTGTGATAACTTTATAAGTTCTGTACGTGTAGTAGTCACTGGTACGTAGAACAGTTGGTCCAATGCAGTGTCCGTTAAAGCACGTTCCTGAAAGGGAAAGATTTTTCTAACAGCTTCCCGATGCTGGTCCGCAGCACTAGCATTATTCTAGCCTACTAGATACTACTTGGAGACGCTTGTGGAGGTCACCTTCCCTGCGGGAAAGTCCAAGATCAGCCTTCCTGGTTGTTAGCATGATCGATAAAGCTGTTAGGTCAAGCTGCCCGTAGTCAAAAGTATGCACCACAATCTGGCTGATCAGAAACTATTTTGAAGAATGTGTAAAGTTCCCTCTTGAAAGCAGATAAGGGTTTGCTGGTAATCCTCCCTTATAAAAGGCATGAATACATGAAGAGAGTGTGTTAAAGAGTCGTGGTTCCTTAACACTTATTGATTTTCCTCTCAGTGTACTCATCACTTTGCTGCTTTTCATTAGAGGTATCCTGCACCGTCTGCCAAGCCTCTTGTGTTTATAAATACTAATTTCGGAGTGCAGGTTTGATACCAATCTCTCTTTATATAGTGTGATTCTTTTGGCAGCAAATGCAATTAAAAAGTGCATCCAAGATTGGATGCACTTTTTGAATCCGTTATAGAAAAAAAGACACTATATAAAGGAGCTTTATGAGAGTGCTGACTTTAGCACTGTAACAATGAGAGTCTTTTCCTACGACATTTCTTTTTCTCAAAGTCTGATTAGGTTAAGATCAGACCAGTTGATAAGTTACCTTCATACCAGTCATTAAGTATATTTTATTTACTAAAATGCATTGAAACGTTGAAGAATTGAGACACTTATGCAACATATGGGAATCTTTATTGAAGAAACGTTTCGCCACACAGTTGCTTCATTAGTCCAATACAAAGCAGGAAGGTGTAAGGAGAGGAGGAGTTTGAGGTAATCAGTCCCTCGGCCTGGAGTCGATGTGTTCAGTCCATCACTCTTGTAGGAAGTACAGTATAGGACCAGAGAGGTAACTTATAAACTGCAGTCAGGTGAGTCGAAGCAGGAGGAGGCGGGATCACAGTGGGATCATCCACTAGTGTAAGTAGGTGGATCCATCCAAACGCTATTTTTTATCCAGACCTTCCCTCTTCTATTGCACCAGTACCACACAGTGCTGGTCTTCCTGTACCTACACCTCCAGAAAGAAGTCAACCGTCAGAAGAAGAAAGCAGCAAATCAGAAAATGAAGAGCACAGTGAACAAGACAATGATCTCACAGATGCAGCTGTTGGGAGGAATCCTTACTACCCAAACCAAACACAACTCAATGACCTTATCAGAGATCTACGTTTGTCAAAGTCAAATGCTGAGCTTTTGCTTTCAAGGCTCAAGGAGTGGGACTTGGTGGATGAAAGTGTGCAAGTGACAAGCCAAAGGAAACGTCGCCAACATTTATCAAGCTTCTTCACTAATGAAGACAGATTGTGCTACTGTAATGATGTATCAGGCCTGGTTGATGCAATTGTAATTGCATGTAATCCAGATGAGTGGAGACTCTTCATTGACAGCCCCTCCAGAAGCCTAAAAGCTGTACTTCTGCACAATGGGAAAAAGTATCCATATCTTTCCTTAGCTCATTCAATGCATCTTAAGGAGGACTACAACAGTGTCAAACTTCTACTGGAAGCTTTGAACTATGATAAGTATGGCTGGGAGGTTATTGGAGACTTCAAAATGGTGGCATTTTTTATGGAACTCCAAGGAGGTTTTACCAAGTTTCCTTGTTATCTCTGACATTGGGATAGTAGAGACAGAGCAGCACATTACCAGAGGAAGCACTGGCCTCAAAGAACTGAGTACTCAGTAGGAAGACATAATATCAAACATAAGCCATTGGTGGATCCTCGAAAAGTTCTGTTCCCTCCATTACACATCAAACTAGAGCTAATGAAACAGTTTGTTACAGTTCTTGACAAAGAGTCTGCAGCCTTCAAGTATCTTCAAGACTTCTTTCCCAAGCTATCAGAGGCAAAGGTGAAGGCTGGCATCTTCACTGAACCACAAGTCAGGAAAATCATGGAGTGCTCAGAATTTACAAAGCTCACAGAGAAGGAAATGGAAGCCTGGGAGAGATTTGTTGCTGTAGCACAGGGCTTTCTGGGCAACAACAAGGCTGACATTTATGTGGAACTTGGTAAAAAGCTATGGTCAGATGGGCTGTAGGATGTCCCTTAAGGTCTATATCCTTGATGCTCATCTTGACAATTTCAAGGAGAATATGGGAGCATACTCAGAGGAGCAAGGGCAGCGCTGCCACCAAGATATAATGGACCTTGAACACAGATATCAGGGGTCTTATAATGAAAACATGATGGTAGACTACATATGGGGGCTTAAACGGGGAAAGCAATTTGTTGCTGCTCGCAAATCTAAAAAAAAAACCTGCTCATTTTTAACTTTGTATATATGTTTCAGAAAGTTTAAAATTATATTTCTGTAAATTTTATTTTATTTATGTAAATATTTATTTTATTACGTATATGTTTTTGTTTTACATCAAAAACTAGCAAAAAATATTGAAATTTAGCCATCTATCTCCTATAAACCACAAAAGCAAAGTTTAAAATGAATAATGGGCATTTTCTATTGTTTTGCAATAAAAGGAGTTGGAAAATAACACTTAACTTCCCAGGAAGAAAAATTGTGTTACATTGTGAATTATCGTTACTGGAAGAAATGAATGAACAAGTTGATAAGTTGTGGAATTTAGATGCGATAGGTACTGATGTAAACAAACCAAGCCCATAAGAGTCTCAGACTTTTTACCAATATTTGGACACTGTCAAATATGAAGATGGACAGTATTGGGTTAGGTTACCATGGAAATTAAATCCACCACAACTACCTAGCAATTATCGCATGGCTTTCGGACAAATGCAAGCACAAATACACGCGCTCAGGAAGAATCCAGAGCTCCTGACTGTCTATGATAATATCATACAAGAACAGTTAGACAATAACTTCATTGAGGAAGTAGTCAAAGACAAGTTGAAGACTACGTGTTGCATATAATTGCAGTGCACGTGCTAATAAAGATGTAGCAAGTGTTAATGACTGTCAGATGACCGGACCCTCACTAACTGAGAAGCTTGGAGAAGTGCTTATGAAATTTCGCACAAATCCATATGCTTACACAGCTGATATTTCCAAAGCTTCCTTTGAGTAGGCATACCAGAAATTGACAGAGATTATACTCTATTCTTGTGGCCTGATAATCCACATGATCTTCAAAGTCCTGTAAAAACATCGTTTAAAGTCAGCCTTGTTTGGTGCAACATCCTCTACATTCTTGCTAGAAACTAATCTAAATTCACACCTGAAGAAACCTGAAAGTCCCTTCAAAGAAACCTTAAATAAAAGTTATTATGTGGACAATCTTCAAGGTACTGTGAATAAAGAGGAGGATTTGAAAACCTTATACAGAGAAGCTAACAAGGAGATGATAGAAGCAAATATGTCTTTAAGGATGTGGAATACTAATTCAATTCGATTAAGGGAACTTATCAAAGAAGATTTCCCTGAAGCTGAAATTCCTGTTTGGAACAACATGCTTGGACTTAATTGGAACACACAGGGAGACACTCTGAGTCTCAAAAGAATAAACAATATACCATGCAGAACACTCACTAAACGTAGTTTACTGTCAGAGGTATCACAATGTTTTGATCCTCTAGGACTCGTCTCACCGATTACCATAAAAGGTAAAATGCTTGTGCAAGATGCATGGAAGCTCAGAATAGGTTGGGATGAGAACTTGCCTCTAGAAATGAGTCAGGAATGGAATGAAATATCCTCGGAGTTTAAACAATTTTATGAAATTAAATTTCCCAGACAAGTAGGTAAAGAAGGAAACAAGTACACATTACATGTGTTCTGTGACGCTCAACCAGAGGTTATGACGCCGTAGCTTACACAGAGTAACGCTGAAGGAAGTACGTACTTTAATTACTTCAAAGGCCAGGGTTGCACCCTTGACGGTCAGAAGAGTACCACAATTGGAACTGACAGCACTCTATGTAGGTACAAAATTAGCTGTCTATATCAACAAAGTGTCGATCATCTCGCTATTGAAAAAACTGTGATTTAGAGTGATGATGAAGCAGTTCTCGAGTAGTTACGAAATAACAAGAGTAAGTTGGTCTATGTACAGAATAGAGTAGCAGAAATAAGAGAGAGACTATGTCTTTCTCCACGTCTCTACCCAAAAGAATCCAGCTGGCATGTTGTTACGTGGTGTCACACTCATGAAATTTGTGGATAATAAATTATGGCTCCATGGACCGAACTGGCTCTCAAATGAAAATAACTGTCCTCAGCAAAAGGCTCACATTATGCCAGAAGAAACAGTCTGCTTCAACACACAGAAATAATCTGCTTAAAGACAGCAGACACCCCAGAAATAGTCATTGATGTATCTAAATTCTCATCTTTGGGTAATCTCTTAAGAATTACAGCTCTTGTCTTCAAATTCATTAAAGGGACAAAACCTAATTATGAATTTACTGAACCCATCAAATACTGGGTAAAACAAATACAGAAAGATGTCTTCTCTACAGAGTACAAATTTCTGGACACACAATAAATCCCCAATGAAACCTAATATGATTAATTCTTTAGAACTTTATCTCGACCCAGAACAGATTATAAGATGTCGAGGAGGAATTCATAATTCTTCATTACCTAAAGAAGCAACACATCCAATATTGATTCCCAAAAATCATTGGCTAACGAAAATGATTGTTGAAAATGCCCAAAGTAACGTGTTACATGGTGGGGTAGCTGACACTGTCACATACGACAATCCTAGTGGAGACCTCAAGGTCAACAAAGCGTGAAAAAACAAATATGGGACTGCATTACTTGTCGTCAGTATCTAGGTCCACCTCCATTTCCTGCTGATCTAGTATGTCATGTCACTCCATTTGAGGTGACAGGTGTAGATTACACTGGACCAATAATTTAACTAAAACAGTTGACAAAGTTCCCATCAAGGTGTACACATGTTTGTTCACCTGTTCAGCATGTCAGCTGAAACCTTTATCAAACTATTCAGAAGGTTTGCAGCCAGAAGGGCGTGTCCCAGACTGATAATTTCAGATAATGCAACGAACTTTGCTGCTGGTGCTGCTTTATAAGCAAGATCTTTGATCAACCAAAGGTACAACAGATGCTGAATCAGCACAGTTGTCGTTGGAGACAACTGTGCTGATTCAGCACAGTTGACAAGGCAAATTTTATGAAAGAATGATAGGCATCGTTAAACGTTGTTTAAGGAAGACTCTTCATCGTCAGCGAATTACCTAAGAAGAATTTCAAACAGTCGTAACTGAAGTTGAAAATGGAGTCAACAGTTTCGAAAGTCCGTCTCATTTACTCCATGGAAGGATGCTAGAACCAGTTCCTCCCATGAATGATAAAGAAATTATGGAGGATCCTACTTATCTCGAATCTGAGCAACTCAGACGCAAATTCAAACACCTTAATAAAATGACTGAATGTTGGGAGAAAATTTGGTGAGAAGACTATCTCACCTCACTGAGAGAACACTTCTAAGGAGCTGGTGTTCCTGAAAATCATACATCCTTAAGACCTGGTGACATAGTGATTATTGACAATGATGGTCCAAGGTCTCAATGGCCTCTTGGAAAAATAGTGACCATACATAGTGATTCTCCAGAAGCCCTACAGATTAAAGTTAAGAAAAGACAATCGACAGTGGTGGCGAGTGAGAAAATGAAACTGATGCTAAGAGATGAATAGTTCACCTACGGCGAACTTTTGCCCGCCCCCCACAACAGTGTGGAGAAAATTCTCCAGTAAAGGGAAAACCTCTCAGCCCTCTGAGAGACTTAGTCCTAGAGGACTCTTCCTTCCTCGCAAACTTGATTAGACCCACATTTTGTTCAGTAGTTGTTTACTGCAAGTGTGTGAGGGTCAGCAAGGCGCCTGGACAGCGCTGCTGGCAACAGTGTTGACAAATAAATATTTACAACAGGTCCAGGTTGTGACCTTAATCAGAAAAAAAACGTGCAAATATCTAATCAGTGGTGGCCGTCGTGTAGTGATATAGTCATTAATGAGCGATTTGGATAAGAAAGAAAGATAAAACAGAAACAGTCAATTTTCCGGCAGTTGGTGTTGCCTAAGTGAGCTGTAAATACAGCTAATATTATATGGTCCTGGTTATGACAACAATAATATGAAAAAAACGTGTGAATACCATCGTATTGATGGGATTGGATCAGTGACAAAAACTGAATTGTATTATAAGTAGAGCATAATAAAAAAGTGTTATAGATATCGTACATTATCAAAGACTCCACGAGGTTTCAGCTACTTCTCTACCTCTGAGTGCTAGGAGATAAGATAGCGGCAGCCCTGACAGATTTTTTTAGTAAGGAATTAAATAGAATTAATTTTTCAACTACATAGGTAGTGACTAGTGTATCATATTATCTCATGTGTGCTATTGTAATGTAATAATTATTATTATATATAATTAGGTTTAGAAAAAAAAACACTTAGAAAAGTGGAGCAGCAGCCTAGCATAATATAAACAGTGACTAACTTTCAAAAGATGCTGAGTGTACCTATGGGTGTTTTTAAAAGCTCTCATATGCATCAGAATAATTGTTTATACATAATTAATCAGGATTAGTGCAACAGATAATTCTATAAACTTTAAAACAGTGGTGTAGCCTAGCATATTATAAACAGCTGAGTGAACTATGGGTCTTTTCATAAAAGAAATATCTCATGTACACCAGTATTAAAAAAGTAAATATTAGTATATATTAATAAGGAATAGAGTGAGAAATAATTCTATAATCTTCAAAAGAGAAGCATAGCCTAGCGTGATAAAATGACCCACCCCCTAGTTTTTCCTCAAAGAAAAACAGAAGCGTGTAACATACACAAATACGTAATAAAGTGAACCCGTAATGATGTGACCCCCTTTTTCTCAGACTAAAAAAGAAGCACGTAAATGAGCACGCGCGCACACCCACACACAGTAGCGACCAGTGAAGAGGTGGGGCCAGGAGCTACGACTCGACCAATGCAACCACAATTAGGTGAGTACACACAATCATACATACACATGCACACATATACATGCACACACACACACTCAAATCAGATGAGGACCAAGCAGGACTTCAAAGAGACCTGGACAAGCTGGACATCTGGTCTAGCAACTGGCTTCTCGAATTTAATCCCACCAAATGCAAAGTCATGAAGATCGGGGAAGGGCAAAGAAGACCGCTGACAGAGTACAGGCTAGGTGGACAAGGGCTACAAACCTCGTTAAAGGAGAAAGACCTTGGGGTGAGTATAACGCCAAGCACGTCTCCGGAGGCACACATCAACCAGATAACTGCGGCAGCATATGGGCGACTAGGAAACCTAAGATTAGCGTTCCGTTACCTTAACAAGGAATCGTTCAAGACACTGTACACCGTGTACGTCAGGCCCATACTACAGTATGCAGCACCAGTCTGGAACCCACACCTGGTCAAGCACGTCAAGAAATTAGAGAAAGTGCAAAGGTTTGCGACAAGGTTAGTTCCACAGCTCAGGGGACTGTCCTACAAAGAAAGGTTGAGGGAAATAGGACTAACAACACTGGAGGACAGAAGGGTTAGAGGAGACATGATAACAACATACAAAATACTGTGGGGAATCGACAAGGTAGATAGTGAAAGGATGTTCCAGAGAGGGAACACAAAAACAAGGGGGCACAATTGGAAGCTGAAGACTCAGATGAGTCAAAGGGATGTTAGGAAGCATTTATTTAGCCATAGAGTAGTCAGGAATAGTCTAGCAAATGATGTAGTGGAGTCAGGAACCATACATAGCTTTAAGACGAGGTATGATAAAGCTCATGGAGCAGGGAGAGAAGAGACCCAGTAGCGGACAGTGAAGAGGCGGGGCCAGGAGCTGAGTCTCGACCCCTGCAACCACAATTAGATGAGTACAATTAGGTGAATTAGGTGAGTATACCCACAATCTCTCACACTCACTCACTCATACACTCACACACTCTTCCTCCTACCCCTCTCTTCTCACTCCTTCCCTTCCCCCTAGCTTTTCCCCCACACTTCTCTTCCCCCTCCCCCTTTTACCTCCTAACCCTCCCCCATCTCTCTCCCCTCTGCCTCCCACTCTCTATCCCTATCTCTCACACTCTCACTCACACTCTCACTCTCTCTCACTCACACTCTCTCACCCACACTCTCTCACCCACACTCACTCCCTCACACTCTCTCACTCCCATTCTATAAGTTCTCTCTCCCTCTCTCTCTTTCTCTTTCTCTCCCTCACACATACACTCACTCTGAAAATACATAAGCTTCATTCTGTGGTAAAATGGGCTACACAAGAAGAAGGATGGCAACAAGGGGTCTGGTGGATGAGCCTGGGAAGGCAGCTTGGGAGGCAGAGCTAACTAAAAGGGAGGGAGAGTGGGGAAGGAAGCTAGAAGAGCTTAACATGAAAATGGAGGAGAGAATAGCTGCAGAGAGCAGGAAGTGGGAGCAACAAGCTAAAACAGCAGAAGCTAAGGTACAGTGCTTGGAAGAGGAACTGCAAAAACTGAAACAGCTTAAAGACAAAAATGACAATTCAGACATGACAAGTAGAGAGGGAAACAGGAGTTGAAAGGGAAAAGCCAAACTATAAAAGAGGGGACTACACAGGTATGAGGAACTTCCTGCAGGAGGTTCAGTGGGACAGAGACATGGAAGGAAAGTCAGTAAACGAAATGATGGAATACGTAACAACAAAATGCAAGGAAGCAGAGGAAAGGTTTGTTCCCAAGGGCAACATAAATAATGGGAAGTCCAGACGGAGCCCTTGGTTTACCCAAAGGTGCAGGGAGGCAAAGACTAAGTGCACTAGAGAATGGAAAAAGTACAGAAGGCAAAGGACCCAGGAAAATAAGGGAATTAGTCGTAGAGCCAGAAACAAATATGCACAGATAAGGAGGGAGGCCCAGCGACAGTACAAAAATGACATAGCATCGAAAGTCAAGTCTGACCCAAAACTGCTGTATAGTCACATTAGGAGGAAGACAACAGTCAAAGACCAGGTGATCAGGCTGAGGAAAGAAGGTGGGGAACTCACAAGAAACGATCAAGAGGTATGTGAGGAGCTCAATACGAGATTTAAGGAGGTATTTACAGTGGAGGCAGGAAGGACTCTGGGAAGACAGTACAGAGTGGGACACCAACAAGGAATATACCAAGTGTTGGATGACATACACACAACTGAGGAGGAGGTAAAGAAGTTGCTCAGTGACCTTGATACCTCAAAGGCGATGGGACCGGACAACATCTCCCCGTGGGTCCTTAGAGATTGAGCAGAGATGCTGTGTGTGCCACTAACCATAATATTCAACACATCCCTTGAAACTGGGCAGCTACCTGAGGTATGGAAGAAGGCAAATGTTGTTCCCATTTTTAAGAAAGGAGACAGAAACGAGGCATTAAACTATAGACCAGTGTCACTTACGTGTATAGTGTGCAAAGTCATGGAGATTATCAGGAGGAGAATGGTGGAGCACCTGGAATGGCACAAGATTATAAACGACAACCAGCATGGATTTATGGAAAGTAAATACTGTGTCACAAACCTTATGGAATTCTATGACAAAGTAACAGAAGACACGAGAGAGAGGGGTGAGTTGATTGCATTTTCTTGGACTGCAGGAAGGCCTTCGACACAGTACCTCACAAGAGATTAGTGCATAATTTAGAGGATCAGACGTGTATAACAGGAAAAGCACTGCAATGGATCAGATAATACCTAACAGGGAGGAAACAACGGGTCATGGTACGTGATGAGGTATCACAGTGGGCGCCTGTGACGAGCGGGGTCCCACAGGGGTCAGTTCTAGGATCAGTGCTATTCTTGGTATATGTGAATGACATGACGGACGGGATAGACTCAGAAATGTCCCTGTTCGCAGATGATGGGAAGTTAATGGGAGAATTAAATCAGATGAGGATCAGGCAGGACTTCAAAGAGACCTGGACATGCTGGACACCTGGTCCAGTAACTGGCTTCTCGAATTTAACCCTGCCAAATGCAACGTCATGAAGATCGGGGAAGGGCAAAGAAGACCGCAGACAGAGTATAGGCTAGGTGGCCAAAGACTGCAAACTTCGCTCAAGGAGAAAGATCTTGGGGTGAGTATAACACCAAGCATGTCTCTGGAAGCACACATCAACCGGATAACTGCTGCAGCAAACGGGCGACTGGCAAACCTGAGAATAGCCTTCCGATACCTTAGTAAGGTATCGTTCAAGACACTGTACACCGTGTACGTCAGGCCCATACTAGAGTATGCAGCACCAGTTTGGAAACCATACCTGGTCAAGCACGTCAAGAAGTTAGAGAAAGTGCAACGGTTTGCAACAAAGTTAGTTCCAGAGCTAAGGGGAATGTCCTACGAAGAAAGGTTAAGGGAAATCGCCTGACAACACTGGAGTACAGGACATACAAAATACTGTGTAGAATAGATAAAGTAGATAGAGACAGGATGTTCCAGAGAGGGGACACAGAAACCAGGGGTCACAATTGAAAGTTGAAGACTCAGATGAGTCAAAGGGATGTTAGGAAGTATTTCTTCAGCCATAGAGTAGTCAGGAAGTGGAATAGTATGGCAAGTGATGTAGTGGAGGCAGGAACCATACATAGCTTTAAGACGAGGTATGATAAAGCTCATGGAGCAAGGAGAGAGGGGACCCAGTAGCGATCAGTGAAGAGGCGAGGCCAGGAGCTGAGTCTCGACCCCTGCAACCACAATTAGGTGAGTACAATTAGGTGAGTACACACACACGTAATAGTGACCCCTGTAATAAAATGACCCTCCCTTTTTCTCAGACTAAGAGACAAGCGCATAAAGACATACACACACATACACACACACAGCAACGGGTCATGGTGCGTGATGAGGTATCACAGTGGGCGCCTGTGACGAGCGGCGTACCGCAGGGTCAGTCCTAGGACCAGTGTTATTCTTGGTATATGTAAACGACATGACGGATGGGATAGACTCAGAAGTGTCTCTGTTCGCAGATGATGTGAAATTAATGAGGAGAATCACATCGGAAGAGGACCAAGCAGGACTTCAAACAGACCTGGACAAGCTTGACATCTGGTCTAGCAACTGGCTTCTTGAATTCAATCCCACCAAATGCAAAGTCATGAAGATCGGAGAAGGACAAAGAAGACCGCTGACAGAGTACAGGCTAGGTGGACAAGGGCTACAAACCTCGGCAAAGGAGAAAGACCTTGGGGTGAGTATAACGCCAAGTACGTCTCCGGAGGCACACATCAACCAGATAACTGCGGCAGCATATGGGCGACTGGCAAACCTAAGATTAGCGTTCCGTTACCTAAACAAGGAATCGTTCAAGACACTGTAGACCGTGTACGTCAGGCCCATACTAGAATATGCAGCACCAGTCTGGAACCCACACCTGGTCAAGCACGTAAAGAAACTAGAGAAAGTGCAAAGGTTTGCGACAAGGCTAGTTCCACAACTCAGGGTCTGTCCTATGAAGAAAGGTTGAGGGAAATAGGACTAACAACACTGGAGGAAAGAAGGGTCAGAGGAGACATGATAACGACATACAAAATACTGCGGGAATCGACAAGGTAGACAGGGACAGGATGTTCCAGAGAGGGAACACAGAAACAAGGGGACACAACTGGAAGCTGAAGACTCAGATGAGTCAAAGGTATGTTAGGAAGCATTTCTTCAGCCACAGAGTAGTCAGGAAGTGGAATAGTCTAGAGAAAGATATAGTGGAGGCAGGAACCATACATAGTTTTAAGACGAGGTATGATAAAGCTCATGGAGCAGGGAGAGCAGAGACCCAGTAGCGGACAGCGAAGAGGCGGGGCCAGGAGCTGAGTCTCGACCCCTGCAACCACAATTAGGTGAGTACAATTAGGTGAGTACACACCCACACAAACATACACATATGCACACACACAGCTAGAACACATGCACTACAAAACTCAACCCATTATATATATAAAAAATGGTGGCTCGGAGGGAAAGTCGAAGGCTCAAGGGATCAGAGGAAGATGGAACAAGAGTGGGAAAGCAAATTAGGTGAGCTTTCTGTGAAAATGGAGAAGAGGATGGAGGCAGAGAAGTTATGGGAGTCACAAGCTGAAGCCGCAGAAACCAGTATACGAGGTAAATATGTTGGAGCAAGTTACAAGGCTAGTGCAAAGAGGAGACATGGCATCTGAAGCAGGTGCACTCCTATTAAATGAGGAGCCCAATGGAAAGGAAGGAGACAAGACTTACGCTAAGGCTCTATCAATCCACCAAGCAAGGCCGATGAATGTAAGGAGAGAGCTGTTAGGAGCAGGGCATAACTATGCCTCCAAGAATTACAAGAAAAAATAAGGCAGACAATGGCTATGTACAAACAGGACCCAGAGAAACAGACGGCAAGGTAGTGGGAGGAGGAGAGTGAGAAATCAGTGTTTATTCATGTGTTTCAGGAGAGCAAAGGGAGACACATAATGGAAGACAGAAAAAGAAAACAGGAGATTGAAAACATCATCAAAGAAATAGTCGAGGTGGACATGACTGAGATAGTGAATTTTCAGAGAATAGGAGGGTACTTGAATGGAAGAAATCGACTGGTCAAAATGATTTTCAAGAAAGAACAGGATCCTGCAAGAGAAATCACAGCTGAAGGAATCATCAACATACAAGACAGTGTTCCTAGACCGTGACGGAAGAAGAACAGAATGATAGCAGCCGTGGGAGAAGACACAGAAACGAAAGGGGCTAGGAAGTGAGACAAGGACAGAGTCAGCAGAGGACAACCACAGCTGGGCAGAGCAACAAGTACAAGTACACACAGAACCAAACTCAGAACCCCACAGCCAAACATGCTATCCCAACACAAACCACAATCCACACTTACAGCCCCAACCCCACAAGCACACTGCCAGGTCCCCCAACAACATAGACCCCCAGAATATAGTGTTGGAGAGGAAACTGAATATATGATTCACCAACACTGATGGAATAACTAATAAGTGGGAGGAGTGGCACGAGAGAATCAGAGAGGCATCACCGGACATCATAGCTCTCACCGAAACCAAGCTCACAGTAACGATAACAGATGCCATCTTTCCAACAGGATATCAGATCTTGAGGAAAGACAGAGGGAACAGAGGTGGTGGAGGAGTGGCACTGCTCATCAAAAAACAATGGGATTTTGATGAGCTGGAGAGAGGAGACAGAGAAGAAGCAAGAGACTAAATAATAAGAACACTTCAGTCTGGAGGTCCCAAGGTGGTAAATGCAGTGATGTATAACCCACCATAGAACAGCAGGAGGCCAAGGCAAGAATATGATGAGAGTAACAGAGTGATGGTTGACACACTGGCTGAAGTGGCCAGAAGGGCTCATGCGAGCAGTTCAAAGCTGCTGATTATGGGTGACTTCAGTCACAAAGAAATTGGGAGAACCTGGAGCCACATGGTGGCCCAGAAACGTGGAGGGCTAAGATGATGGAGATGGTACTGGAAAACGTCATGTACCATATGTAAGGGACACTACGAGAGAGAAGAGGACGAACCAGCAAGACTGAACCTAGTATTCTCCTTCATTAGTGCAGATATTGAGGATACCACATATGAAAGACCACTCGGGGCCAGTGACCACATGGTTCTGAGCTTCGAATACATAGTAGTGTTACAAGTGGAGAGGGAAGCACGAAAGGCAGGACAAATAAAGCCAAACTACAAGAGAGAACTACACAGGCATGAAGAATTTCCTGCATGAGGTTCAGTGGGACAGGGCACTGTCAGGAAAGTCAGTAAATGAGATGATGGAATATGTGACAACATGCAAGGTAGCTGATAGGAGGTTTGTTCCCAAGGGTAACAGAAATAATGAGAAGGCCAGGATGAGCCCTTGGTTCACTCAAAGGGGTAGAGAGGCGAAAACCAAGTGTGCTAGAGAATGGAAGAAGTATGGAAGGCAAAGAACCCAGGAGAATAAGGAGAGCAGTCTAAGAGCCAGAAACAAATATGCACAGGTAAGAAGGGAGGCCCAACGACAATACGAAAATGGCATAGCAGCAAAAGCCAAATCTGACCCGAAGCTGTTGTACAGTCACATCAGGAGGAAAACAACAGTCAAGGACCAGGTAATCAGGCTGAGGAAGGAAGGAGGGGAGATCACAAGAAACGACCGAGAAGTATGTGAGGAACTCAACATGAGATTCAAAGAAGTGTTCACAGAGAAGACAGAAAGATGGAGAGGTGGGGTCCACCATCAAATGTTACACAAAACATACAACCAAGGAAGTAAAGAGGCTGCTAAGCAAGCTAGATACTTCAAAAGCGATGGGGTCGGATAAGATCTCTCCACAGGTCCTTAGAGAGGGATCAGAGGCGCTATGCATGTCAAAACATCTATCGAAACAGGGCGACTACCTGAGGTATGGAAGACAGCAAATGCAGTCCCAATTTAAACTGGAGTTCTATGACAGGGTAACAACAGTAAGACAAGACAGAGAGGGGTGTTTTCTTGGACTGTATGATGGCTTTTGACACAGTTCCACACAAGAGATTAGTGCATAAGCTGGAGGACCAAGCAGGGATATCAGGGAAGGCACTGCAATGGATCAGAGTCATGGTAAGAGAAGAAGTGTCAGAGTGGGCGCCTGTGACGAGCGGGGTTCCACAGGGGTCAGTCCTAGGACCGGTGCTGTTTCTGGTATATGTGAATGACATGACAGAAGGAATAGACTCAGAAGTGTCCCTGTTTGCAGATGATGTGAAGTTTATGAGAAAAATTCAATCGGACGAAGACCAGGAAGTACAGTCTAGGGGGCCAGAAACTACAAACCTCACTCAAGGAAAAGGATCTTGGGGTGAGTATAACACTGGGCACATCTCCTAAGGCGTATATTAACCAAATAACTGCTGCAGCATATGGGCAACTAGCAAACCTAAGAATAGCATTCCAACATCTCAATAAGGAATCGTTCAGGACCCTGTACACTGTGTTTGTCAAGCCTATATTGGAGTATGCAGCACCAATTTGTAACCCACACCTAGCCAAGCACATACGGAAATTAGAGAAAGTGCAAAGGTTTGCAACAAGACTAGTCCCGGAGCTAAGGGGCATGTCCTACTAGAAGTTAAGGAAATCGACCTGACGACACTGGAGGACAGGAGAGATAGGAGACATATGATAACGACATATAAAATACTGAGAGGAATCGACAAAGTGGAAAGAGACAGGATGTTCCAGATATGGGACACAGCAACAAGGGGTCACAATTGGAAGTTGAAGACTCAGATGAATCACAGTGATGTTAGGAAGTATTTCTTCAGTCACGGAGTTGTTTGAAATTGGAATAGTCTGGGAAGTGACCTAGTGGAAGTAGGATCCATACATAGCTTTAAGAAGAGGTATACTAAAGCTCATGGAGGAGGAAGAGTGACCAAGTAACGACCAGTGAAGAGGCGGGGCCAGGAGCTGTGACTCGACCCCTGCAACCACAACTAGGTGAGTACACACACATATGAACACATACTCAGACAAATGCACACAAAAAATGACACTATGTCACGTTCATCCACACTAACACATTAGCACATAACCCCAATCCCCCCCACACACAATTTTACACAAAGCTGCAGGAAGTAGAGCAACCTAACAGGATAAAAAAAGAAGGGATGATCTCGAAAGGGAGGACGTATAAGCAAGGGAACTGAGGATGACTGGTCTGAAAAGGAAGAATAGGTAGAAAGGCTCAAGAGCAAAATGAATCAAGAATGGGAAAAAAAGGTTAAATGAGCTTTTCAATAACATGATAAGAAGCTATCTGCAGAGAGCAAGAAGTGGGAATCACGAGCAATAGCTGCTGAGGCAAAGATACAGAGACTGGAGGAAAAACTGGATGTACCAAAGCAGGATACAAAGATGAGGTCTGAAAGGAGCAAAGTGACTGAAATGGGATCATCAGCAGTCAGCAAGGGGACTGATGGAGGATATGGAGCTAAGAAGTCTCTTGCACAAGTAATATCAGGTCATCAGTGTGTCCAGGAGATAGGGAAAACAACAAAGGAGATGCTTAAATCAGATCCAGAGATACAGAGGAAAAAGAAATGGGAAGAAGAGAGGTCAATAATTATTCAAGGGCTTCAGAAGGCTGAAGGAAAGACATATGATGAAATAAAGCATTGGGAGGAAAAAGAGATTAAGAACATCATTGCAATAACAGGAGAAAAGGACATGTTTAAGGTAGAATTTTTTTATGGACTTGGGGGGTATTCGAGGGGGGGAAAATCGACCAATCAAATTGACATTCAAGATAGAAGTGGTACAGAACAGGATACTACAAGAAAAGCCACTGTTAAGGGACTCTCAAGAATATCAATGAGTGTACCTCAATCGACACACAACACAAAAACAAAGGGGACAAGCGAGAGTGAGAGTAAGTCTAAACCAGTGGAAGGAAAGACAGGACAGGCAACGACAGACAGGAAAGCTCAGTTTCCGGGGGAACATCAAACACAAATGCTTGGAGAATCCCCTCAACCCATCACTCCGTATCAACCAAACACAATAACCAGAAACAAACCACACTTCATAGCCCCAACCCAAGCACTAATTTCACAATCACAGCAGCCTCCCATAATATCCTGCCCTGCCTCCCACACACACAGTGTGTACCATCCTCTTCCATCTCCCAAAATACAGTACTTGTAAGGAAGCTAAAGGTATGGTACACCAATGCAGATAGAATAACAAATAAGAGTGAGGAGTGGCAAGAATGAATCATTGATGCATCCCCTGATATCATAGCACTAACAGGGACAAAACTTACAGGGATGATAACAGATGCAGTGTTTCCAACTAGATATCAGATTCTGAGGAAAAACCAGTGGAGTTTTGAGGAAGTGGGAGGAATGAACGGAGGGAAACAGACGACTTCATTGTAGAAACACTTCAGACTGGGGGTCCAAAGGTGATGGTAGCAGTGATGTATAACCCACCACTGAGCAGCAGGAGGCCAAGACAAGAGTATGATGTGTGCAATAGAGCAATGGTGGATACACTAGCTGAAGTGGACAGGAGGGCTCATATGAGCAGGACAAAATTACTTATCATGGGTGATTTCAATCATAAATAAATTGACTGGGAAAACCTAGAGCCACACGGGGACCAGAAACGTGAAAGGCTAAGATGCTGGAGACAGTATTGGAGAACTTCATGCACCAACATGTTAAGGATGCAACCAGAGAGAGGAGAGGATGTTGCAGCAAGGCTGAATCTCATATTCACATTGAACAGTTCAAACGTAGGGAATATCACAAACAAAAGACCCCTTGGCACTAGTGATCACGACATCCTGAGTTTTGAATACCCTGTAGAGTTAAGAGTGGAGAATACAGCAGCACGAGAAGAACGAGAGAAGCCAAACTTCAAAAAAGGGGACTATATAGGTATGAGAAGATTCTTGCATAAAGTGCAGTCGGAAAGAGAATTAGAGGAAAAGACAGTTAATGAAATGATGGAACTAGTGACCACTAAGTGCATTGAGGCAGAGAAGTTCATACCAAAAGGTAGCAGAAAAAATGGTACGACCAGAGTGAGCCCATGGTTTAAATGGAGGTGTAATGAGTCCAAAGCCAAGTGTGCTAGAGCATGGAAAAAGTATAGAAGGCAAAGGACTCAAGAAAACAAGACGTTGAGAAGAACCACAAACGAATATGCAAGGATAAGGAGAGAGGACTAGAGGCAGTACAAGAACTACATAGAATAAAAAGCCAAATCTCAACCAAAGTTGTTATACAGTCACATTAAGACGAAAACACTAGTCAAGAACCAGGTAATTGGGCTGAGGAAAGAAGGAGGCGAGCTTACAAAGAGTGACTAGGAAGTATGTGGTGAACTTAGCACAAGAGTTAGAAAAGTATTCACAATAGAGAGAAATGCTTCCAACAAATTGTGGAGGTAAGGTGCACCAGCAGGTGCTGGACACAATACACATAGCCAAGTTGGTGAAGAAACTGCTAGATGAACTAGATACCTCAAAGGCGGTGGGCCCAGATAACATATCTCTATGGGTCCTGAAAGAGGGAGGAGAGGAACTATAAGTGCCGCTAGCAGCAATCTTCAATACATCTATCGAAACTGGGCAATTGCCTGAGACGTGGAATACAGCAAATGTAGTTCCAGTTTTTAAGAAAGGAGACAAGCAGCATTATACTACAGACCAGTGTCACTGACTAGTTTGTAAAGTCATGGAAAAGATTATCGGAAGAGTAGTGGAGCACGCTGAAAGGATTGGGCTCATACATCTTCAGGGATGGGAAATTCTGTGTCACAAAACTACACGAGTTCTACGAAAAGGTAACAGAAGTAAGACAGGAAAGAGAGAGATGGGTAGATTGCATCTTTTTGGACTGCAAGAAGGCTTTTGTAACGGTACCACACAAGAGACTGGTTCAAAAATTAGAGGAGTAGGCAGGAATAGTAGGGAAAGTACTGCAGTGGATCAGGGAACACCTGACAGGAAGGAAACAACGAGAGGTAGTACGTAATGAAGTGTCAGAGTGGGCACATGTGTCGAGTGGGGTTCCACAAGGGTTAATACTACGTCCTGATGCTGTTTCTTGAATACGTGAATGATATGACGGATGCAATAGATTCAGAAGTGTAGCTGTTCACTGATGGTGTGAAACTGATGAGGAGAATACAAGCGGGTGAGGATCAGCTAAAATTACAAGGGGATTTGAGCAGGCTACAAGTCTGCTCCGACAAATGGCTCCTGGAGTTTAACCCCAGCAGTGCAAAGTCATGAAGATTGGGGAAGGA
Source organism: Cherax destructor (assembly GCA_009830355.1). NCBI lineage: Eukaryota > Metazoa > Arthropoda > Malacostraca > Decapoda > Parastacidae > Cherax > Cherax destructor. Next base: position 160,506 of record WNWK01003558.1, read on the forward strand.
CAAAGAAAATCACAGTAAGAGTACAGGTTAGGAGGTCAAAGGCTGCAAACTTCACTCAAAAAAATGATCTTGGGGTAAGCATCATAATGAACATGTCCCCTGAGGCACACATCAATCAAATAACTGCTGCAGCATATGGGAGCTTGACAAATCTGAGAATAACATTTCAACATCTGAGTAAGGAGTCATCCATGACACTGTACACCGTGTATGTCAGGCCTATACTGGAGTATGCAGCACCAGTATGGAACCCATACCTAGTCAAACAAGATTAGTCCCGGAACTGAGGGGTATGTCTTACAAGGAGAGATTTAAGGGAACTCAGCCTTATGACACTAGAGGATAGGAGGGATAAGGGGGACATAATAACGACGATTAAAATGCTGAGAGGAATTGACAAGGTAGACAGGGCTCGAATGTTTCAGAGATGGGATACAGGAACAAGGGGCCACAATTTGAAGTTGAAAACCCAGATGAGTCATAGGGATGTTAGGAAGTATTTCTTTAGCCTTAGAGTTGTCAAGAAGTGAAATAATCCGGAGAGTAAAGTAGTGGAGGCATGTTCCATACATAGCTTTAAGAAGAGGTATGATAAAGCTCATGGAGCAGGGAGAGAGTGATTTAGAATCGACAAGTGAAGAAGCGGGGCCAAAAGTTATGACTCGACCTCTGCAACCACATATAGATGAGTACATATAGGTGTGTACGCATATGTGAGTCACGAGTGTAACAGCCCAGCAGGGCTTCCTGAAGTTTCAAGCAGAGGTCAGTGACTGTGACAGGGTCAACGAACAACCCCCACAGACAGGTGAGAAACAAGGTTTTGGAAAGTGAGAAAGGGATGGGAAGACCACAATTTCAGAGAAAATTTGCCTTGACTCTCACTGCTAGAAACAATGAGGGCCACTAGTTTTAATTATACGAATAACAACAGGATAAGTGACGACCCCCAAAAACAGAGAGACAAGTGCAAAGGCAGATAGTGAGTGAGCAACAAAGGTAGCATACAGCGAGCAAGAAAAGATAACAGATACAAAAAACAAAACATTCGGATTATGGTAGTACCCTCAGGCATCTGAGGCATTCCCTGTAACAACCAGTCTGTGTCACAAAATGAGGAAAGAAGTGTAAATCCAGCAGGAAAAGTGAAAACATTGGAGGGAAGTGTGGAGGATATATACACGAGTGATGCAGATAAGGATTTTGTGAAGACCAGTGCAGTACAAGAAGCACCGGCAGAAAGGATCAAGAGCAAAATGGAGCAGGAATGAGTTTTGCAACACAATGGTTGAGAGGATATCTACAGAAAACAAGAAGTGGGAGTTACGAGCTCTTGCTGCTGAGGCAAGGATGCAGAGACTGGAGGAGGAACTGGAAGTGTTGAAGCGGAATATAGAGGTGAGGACCGATAGGAGCAAGGAGCTGAGTGAAGGAACAACAACAAACAATGAAGGGATTGAAGGAGGGAAAAGAGCAAAGACGTCCCTCAGGGAAATGATTCCAGGCCACCAGGACATCTGGGAGATAAGGGAGACAACCAAGGAGATGCTTAAATCGGACCCAGAGATATGGAGGGAAACAAAATGGGATGAGGAAAGGGAGTGAACACTTATTATCCATGGGCTCCATGAGGCAGAAGGGAAGACATATGACGAAAGAAGATGGGTGAGATAAAAGAAACTGAAAGTATCATTAAGGTAACAGGAGAGGACACAACTCAACTGACAAATTTTCAGACTTGGGTGGTACTTGAGGGAAAAGAACCGCCCAATCATATTGACATTCAAGTCAGAAATTATATGAAACAAAATCCTGCAGTGGAAGCCACTGTTAATGGGCTCCCAAAAATACTAGCGCGTGTGCCTCAGCTATGACACAACACAAAAAGAAGGGAACAACTGAGAGAAAGAGTAAGAATGCACCAGAGGCAGGAAGGGGGGACAGGGCAGGTACCAGCAGACAGGGAAGCACAGCCTCGAAGGGAACAGCAAACACAACAGCCCATGGATCCACTCAGCATTCCCTCAACCTCTACCACCCCACACCAACCAAACACAATAACACTCCACTCCCACAGTAACTGTCCACACTCCACACCCACAGTCCTCACCACCCCCAGGACTAACACTGCCACACCAACTGACTACCATAATATCCAGACTTGCCTACCACTCCCACCACTCAGAATATGGTTCTACAAAGGAAGCTGAAAATATGGTACATCAACAGGGGTCATAACTGAAAGTTGAAAATTCAAATGAATCACTTGGATGTTAGGACCATGTAATGACGATGCGGAGCCAGGAGCTATAACTCGACCCCTGCAACCACAATTAGGTGATATATATATATATATATATATATATATATATATATAGTAGTGGTAAATCACTCAGAGTGGTCAAAAAAGGCGGGTCCCCCCCCCAACCCCCCCCCCTTCCGGTCACCCCACTTCCGGGCACCCCCCCTTCCCGGGCACCCCCACTTGGTCACCCCCCCTTCCGGGCACCCCCCCTTCGGTCACCCCCACTTCCGGTCACCCCCCCTTTCCCGGGCGGCCCCCGCCCCCCCCAACCCCCCCCTTCCCTTTTTTTTTTTTTTTATCTTTACAAACCCCCACCCCCCCACCCCCTCACACCCCTGAGACCCCCATCCCCGAGCATCTCCTTCCCGCGCCAACCCCCCCCCCGCCGCGCCTGCCCCCCCGCGCCCCCCCCGCGCCCTTTCCCCGTCGAGCCGCCCCCACGCCTTTTGCGCCTTCTGCGGGTGCCCCCCCCTCATCGATTTTGTTTGATTTTTTTTTTTATTTTTTTTTAAATTTTTCATTTTTTTAATATTACTTCTGATATTTTTTTTCTTGACCTCTATGGGAGTCAGATATGGGAACCCCCCTTTGGGGGAAAATTTTTTGATTTCAATAAAAAAACGAAAAGACTCATTTTTCAATACAC
>WNWK01003559.1:2500-62500 GCA_009830355.1 Cherax destructor
GATGATTTACTAAAGTTCTTATCTGAAGAACTGGTTAATTACGATTTACCATTGCCAGTTCCTACTATCATTAAACTTATTAAACTTTGTATTGTTGATGCAAAATTTGTATTTAATGATGAGTTTTACACTCAGAAGTTTGGTATGGCAATGGGAAATCCTCTTTCACCTGTTCTTAGTAATTCATATATGGAATTTTTCGAAACAAGATTGCTATCTCAATTTGATATGTTCATCCTCCTTAACACTTGTTGCAATTTCATATCATCATATTGTCATTTAAAATCTTATAGTATCATCATTTTCTTAATTTGAAATAAAATATATATCTAGAAGAAACTCTAAAAACTATTTCTAGTATTGTTATTATACTAGTATAGCATCAACATACTGTAATTTGAAATAACTTATACAACTAGATTAAACTCAACCAAGTTCTCTTGTATTGTCTTTTAATAGTATGTATAACCATATAATAATTTAAATAATACAGAACTAGAATAAACTCAATCAATTTCTTTAGCATTAAGTACTTAGTGAATAAGTCTCTAGAATAAACTGCCCCTAATGCAATGGCATGCCAGTGGCTCTCCTTGCATTACAGTTTTATACTTGTTTTATAATTGTAACTACCAATAACATTGTACACTTGTAACATGCATTGAAATAAAAATTATTATTATTATTATTATTAACACAATCCTTCCCAATAGAGCTAAGTGGTATAGATATGTTGATGACATTTTGTGCCTTATGCCTAAGAATGTAGACATAAACCATTTCCTTGTTAAATTAAATAGCTTAGCTCATTCTATAAATTTTACTGTTGAATTTGAAGTAAATAACTCATTGCCCTTCCTAGATGTTTTTATTATTAAGGGTAACACTGACTTTAAATTTAAAATTTACAGAAAACCTACAAATAATTGTTCCTATGTACACTATTACTCTTCACATTAAAGTGTCGGTTTTCTCTTCTATGTTTTTGAGAGCTTTACGCATTTGTAGTCTAGAGTTCATAGATAAAGAAATCTCTAAAATTTATGAAATAGCTAATGATTTAAAATACCCAAGAAACATAATTGATAAATCTTTTAAATAGCTAGGAATACTTTTACAATCCAAAAGGGACAACCAACCTTATTCAACCAAAAATATGTTGGTTCTCCTTACCATGAAAACTTGGTTGATATGCCTTCTTTTCTTAAGAATTTTAATATCAAAGTTGTATTTAAAAATCTTGATACAGTAAAAAGACTTTTGATAAAAAATTCCCCCCAAAATGCTGACGGATGTGTCTATAAGATTCCCTGTAAAATATGCGATAAAGTTTATTATGGTCAAACTGGTAAAAGTCTTGAACTAAGATTAAAACAACATAAATATAGCATTAGAACTGGACAAGATTCTAATGCTCTATTTATTCATGTGAGAGACTTTAACCATCCAATTGATTTTCAAAATGCTGAGAAGGTTGTATCAAGCAAGTCCATGGTTGAGAGGAATATAATAGAATCATGTTTCATTAAAAGCAGTTTTGAAAATAATATGAATATTTCTTTTGGTTTATATAAATTGGATTCATTTATAATTAATAAAATTTGGGAAGAATTTAATGATAAATTGGACTAATCTTAATTCTTGGGAAGAGTTTCAGGTCCTTTCTTATGTTCCTCTTCACAGAGTCGTGAGATGTTACACTACTGTGAGGTGTTGTCTTTGTTAGTGTGATGTGACTGTGAGGTGTATTCTGCCTCTTTATAAGCCCTCTTCTCACGTTTCCTTTTATAGTTCCTTGATAATGTGAGTAGTCACGAAAGCGCTTGGAATTCTTCTATTTTTTCATAGTGGTTGTTTTGCATATTTTGATATCACCTGTTTACTGTGATCTTTTTGCATATATATATGTATATATATATATGTATATATATATATATGTATATATATATATATATATATATATATATATATATATATATATATATATATATATATATATATATATATATATATATATATATATATATATATATATATATATATATATTATATTAAACACATCGGCCGATTCCCACCAAGGCAGGGTGACCCGAAAAGGAAAACTTTCATCATCATTCACTCCATCACTGTCTTGCCAGAAGGGTGCTTTACACTACAGTTATAAAACTGCAACATTAACACCCCTCTTTCAGAGTGCAGACACTGTACTTCCCATCTCCAGGACTCAAGTCCGGCCTGCCGGTTTCCCTGAATCCCTTCATAAATGTTACTTTGCTCACACTCCAACAGCACGTCAAGTATTAAAAACAATCTGTCTCCATTCACTCCTATCAAATACCCCGCCTTCCCTCCACTAAAGATTTATACACTCTCGAAGTCATTCTGTCTCGTTCCATTCTCTCTACATGTCCGAACCACCTCAATAACCCCTCCTCAGCTCTCTGGATAATAGTTTTGGTAATCCCGCACCTCCTCCTAATTTCCAAACTCCGAATTCTCTGCATTATATACACATCACACATTGACCTCAGACATGACATCTCCACTGCCTCCAGCCTTCTCCTCGTTGCAACATTCATGACCCATGCTTCACACCTATATTAGAGTGTTGGTATAACTATATTCTCATACATTCCCCTCTTTACTTCCATGGACAAAGTTTTTTGTCTTCACAGACTCCGAAGTGCTCCACTCACCCTTTTCCCCTCATCAATTCTATGATTCACCTCATCCTTCATAGACCCATCTGCTGACATGTCCACTCCCAAATATCTGAATACATTCACCTCCTCCATACTCTCTCCCTCCAATCTGATATCCAATCTTTCGTCACCTAATCTTTTTGTTATCCTCATCACCTTACTCTTTTCTATATTCACTTTCATTTTTCTTCTTTTACACACCCTACCAAATTCATCCACCAACCTCTGCAACTTCTCTTCAGAATCTCCCAAAAGCACAGTGTCATCAGCAAAAAGCAACTGTGACAACTCCCACTTTGTATTTGATTCTTTATCTTATAATCCCACACCTCTTGCCATGACCCTCGCATTCACTTTTCTTACAACCCCATCTATAAATATATTGAACAACCACAGTGACATCACACATCCTTGTCTAAGGCCCACTTTTACTGGGAAATAGTCCCCCTCCCTCCTACACACTCTAATGTGAGCCTCACTATCCTCATAAAAACTCTTCACTGCTTTCAGTAACCTACCTCCTATTCCATACACCTGCAACATCTGCCACATTGCCCTCCTATCCACCCTATCATACGCCTTTTCCAAATCCATAAATGCCACAAAAACCTCTTTACCCTTATCCAAATACTGTTCACCTATATGTTTCACTGTAAACACTTGGTCTACACACCCCCTACCCTTCCTAAAGCCCCCTTGTTCATCTGCTATCCTGCTTTCTGTCTTACTCTTAATTCTTTCAATAATAACTCTACCATACACTTTACTAGGTACACTCAACAGACTTATTCCCCTATAATTTTTCCACTCTCTTTTGTCCCCTTTGCCTTTATACAAAGGAACAATACACGCTCTCTGCCAATCCCTAGGTACCTTACCCTCTTCCATACATTTATTAAATAATAGCACCAACCACTCCAAAACTATATCCCCACCTGCTTTTAACATTTCTATCTTTATCCCATCAATCCCAGCTGCCTTCCTTACCCTTTTTCATTCTACCCACTGCCCCACGAACTTCCCCCACACTCACAACTGGCTCCTCACTCTTACAAGATGTTATTCCTCCTTGCCCTATACACGAAATCACAGTTTCCTTATCTTCATCAACATTTAACAGTTCCTCAAAATATTCCCTCCCACTTCCCAATATCTCTAACTCTCCATTTAATAACTCTCCTCTCCTATTTTTAACTGTCAAATCCATTTGTTCCCTAGGCTTTCTCAACTTATTAATCTCACTCCAAAACTTTTTCTTATTTTCAACAAAATTTGTTGATAACGTCTCACCCACTCTCTCATTTGCTCTCTTTTTACATTGCTTCACCACTATCTTAACCTTTCTTTTTCTCTCCATATACTCCTCCCTCCTTGCATCACTTCTACTATGTAAAAACCTCTCATATGCTAACTTTTTATCTCTTACTACTCTCTTTACATCATCATTCCACCAATCGCTCTTCTTCCCTCCCGCACCCATGGTAGGAAGTACTTGTACCTCCTGCTCACTATTTTTTCACAGTGGTTACTTGGAGCTAAAGTGCATTTGTTGCATGCGAACTGATATGTAGCACTATACACATAACGAAACATATATCTGCTGTGCACCCATCCCATACACAATTCACATATGGCGTTTTCATTGTACTTCTTCCTTCTCTTGATACAGTGTAGACATATGTCTAATGTTATTTTGCCAGGTAACACTGGCTCTGTGCATTCACGTGGACCTAGGCATGCATTACAAACAAAGGTAAAGTTATCACTCCTAGTTCATTATAGTCATCATCACTGTCTGTGCACCTCACGTGCAACCATTTACTTACATCACAGGTAATTGCACGGCTGCGGCTGCCCACACCTTTGCCACAGTGAACACAAGGGTACCTTATTTGTCTCGTTTGCACCTTTACATTAGTTTCTGGTCCTGGATTAGTTTGAATATCACAACATAATAGTGACACAGTTAGTGCAGTGCGCCACTGTTTTGTTTGCTTGGGTGCGCGGTGGTGCCATGTCTTTCGGCGACTGTGACATTTTCGTTGTTGAGAAAATATCAACTGTGGTTCTTTCACTGTCCAGGATGCTATTATTCCATTCGCTTTTTCCATCCTCCATGGATGGCCTAGTGGCTGAAGCTCTCGCTTCACACACGGAGGGCCCGAGTTCGATTCCCGGTGGGGTGGAAACATTTTGACGTGTTTCTTTACACCTGTTGTTATGTTCACCTAGCAGCAAATAGGTACCTGGATGTTAGTGGACTGGTGTGGGTCGCATCCTGGGGGACAAGATTGAGGACCCCAATGGAAATAAGACAGACAGTCCTCGATGACGCACTGACTTTCTTGGGTTATCCTGGGTGGCTAACCCTCCGGGGTTAAAAATCCGATTTTTTTTATCTTAGCTTATGATTCCCTTCTGCAGCGAATTGCAAAATAAACATAAACACAGTTATGGGAAGTTGGGAACCCTCACACCTCTCCTACCTGACATCTTTCCACTTAATTTTACTCTAACACTATCACAACAGAAATTGCTTCTTTCCTTTTACAGTATCCATTGATCACTAGTTCAGTAAGTAAGTTATTCAGGTATACACAAATACATTTACATAGATTATCATACATAGCAGCATACATGTAGAGAACCCAGGATAACCCAAAAAGTCAGACAGAGTGACTTATTTCCATTGGGGTCCTTTACTTATTTCCTCAGATCACTAGTTCAGCAAACAATCTTAGAAGTGGCATTTAAACTCTCCCAATGGACCCCAATGGAAATAAGTCACTTTGACTTTTATGGATTATCCTGGGTTCTCTACACATATGCTGCTATGTATGATAATCTATGTAACTGTATTTGTGTATACCTGAATAAACTTATGTACTAGTAGTATTCACCACCACCTCCCAGCTGCTGGTGAATATAAGTACACTATAAAACATCAATAAACATCAGTCACCACTACACAGTACAATAACAAAGTAAAACACAGGTGACAGCTTCTTGCTGTCAGGTTACCTACTAACTGTCCCCTCATTTTACACTTTTTACCCGTTTTCAGGCAATTTTCCCACCTCGTAGGTTAATATCTTCTTGGTCGAATGGCACGGCGATCTTGTCGCTGTAAAATATTGTACATTTACTCTATTATTGACATTTTCATTAATTTATCTATCACATGCCTTCCAAAATATAAACACCCGAATGAGAAAAACTGACATATTCTGAGGAGCAGTCGGAGGCGGACCGTAAAGCAGTGTGGGCATAAGATTATAATTTTACATTCTCTGTAGTCCACTAACACTTAGAGAAAATGTGGGCATTATTGGGGTAACTGAAGAAGAACACTTCTTTCTTGTGTCAATACTCGTAAATATAATAATAATATCTTTATTTACTACAAGTACATGATATACAGGCCTAACTGACATCAATGATATACTACTATATAGAAAGCCCCTTGTTATGCAGAGCATTTCGGACAAATTCAGTCCTTGTCCCAGGATGCGACCCACACCATTCGACTAACTCCTAGGTACCCATTTTGTTGATGGGTGAACATAGACAATCGGTGTAATGAAACACGTCCAATGTTTCTACTCGTGCTGGGAATCGAATGCAGACCCTCGCCGTGTGAAGCGCGAGCTTTAGCGATCAGGCCACGGGGCACCAAAATAGAGATTCTTTCTCTTAAAAAAAAAAAAATTACTCTCAAGTAATACGCTTGGCCGCGTTTTTGTCGAATATCTCAGAAGTTACTGACCTATTTATTGCCCGTGAAATTATTTTCACAACACTTTCCACAATTACCAGAAAGGTTTTCGGAGACCTTATTCGACTAACACCTCCCTAATTAATCTGATGGACTCCCTAAGAAATCAATTGTCGCTTGGAAATCTCATAGGAATAATAACCATAGACTTCCAAAAGGCCTGGTTTAAGTCATAACTGAGTCACAGGAAACAAATTGTCAAGCTCAAAATCACAGAATCAGAACCCCTGCATGTTGGGTTCCCCAATGTAATGTTCTGGGTCCCTTACTGCCTTGTATTGTAACTGATTTTCACACAGTTGAGTTACTTAACTGTTTTAACTTTTAAGATTTAATTAATAAGATATAACAAGGATCCCAATGGAAATAAGTAACTTTGTCTGACTTTTTTGGTTATCTTAAAGAAACTTACGTATATGTTACTATGAGTGATAATTTGTGTAAGTAAATGTGTGTCTGTACCTAAATGAACCTAACAAGCTATTAACAATGAATGTTTTACAAGCTGTGGTGATGGAATTTTCGTAATAGACCCAATTTTGTTGCATTTGTGGAAGCGTAAAGGGCAAATATTTTACTAAATGTCCAAAATTTACCAACTTTATTTTCAGTAGGGATGAATGAAAGTATATTACTGTATTTCCCTCTATGATAAAATCGGTTTAACATTATTTTATCAGTAGGGAGAACCCAAAACACTTTTGGCAGTAATGCTGCCAAATCCAATTTTCCGTATATATTTTTTTATTCATTTGTTTCTTGGCCAATCTTAATGAAACTTGTATCGCAAATGAAGTCATTTACGCTAATTAAAAAAAACGAAATTGGACGAAAAAGAAACAATATAAAATTGTGTTCTTCCGTAAGGCACACCACTTGGGACCTAAGTATTAGTCACCTCCAGTGATGTATGTCGTCTAGGGAAAGTTTTGTGTAGAGAATTTTATCAATTTTAAATAATCCTAAGGTTTGTGCCTTTTTATCATGCAAGTATTTGTTTATATCTAGTCAGGCAATGAAGTCATTGAGTTTTGTCCAATCAAAATTTTAATCAGATTCAACTTCATGCATGATATTATTTCAATAAAAATTCTTGTTACAAGAGGGATGTGTGGGCAGACATATAGTAGAGTACAGGAGCCTCATGTTTGTCCGTCGAGAGCACATGCCACTTGTTCCTCAAGACGTAGTGTTTTATCTTCAGTGTTAAAACCGCCAGGGCTTCTGTGCTGCCTCTCATTACTTCTGTGCTGTCTCTCATTAACTTCTGTGCTGCCTCTCATTAACTTCTGTGCTGTCTCTCATTAACCTCTGTGCTGCCTCTCATTAACTTCTGTGCTGCCTCTCATTAACTTCTGTGCTGCCTCTCATTAACTTCTATGCTGCCTCTCATTAACTTCTGTGCTGCCTCTCATTAACTTCTGTGCTGCCTCTCATTACCTTCTGTGCTGCCTCTCATTACTTCTGTGCTGCCTCTCATTAACCTCTGTGCTGTCTCTCATTAACTTCTGTGCTGCCTCTCATTAACCTCTGTGCTGTCTCTCATTAACCTCTGTGCTGCCTCTCATTAACTTCTGTGCTGCCTCTCATTAACTTCTGTGCTGCCTCTCATTAACTTCTGTGCTGCCTCTCATTAACTTCTGTGCTGTCTCTCATTAACTTCTGTGCTGCCTCTCATTAACCTCTGTGCTGTCTCTCATTAACCTCTTTGCTGCCTCTCATTAACTTCTGTCCTGCCTCTCATTAACTTCTGTGCTGCCTCTCATTAACTTCTGTGCTGCCTCTCATTAACAACAATGAAAGAAGTTTGGATTACAAATTTAACTTCTACAGCTAGGTCTTTTTATTTGTGTCGCTGTTAAACCAATAGTCACACTGTACTCCAAAAGAGTAAAATAAGTGAATGTAATTTATATATTTATCCTGTAGGATCTCGTAAAAATCTTAAATATTTTTTTTCATACAGTTTATCTCTGTGAAATATTTCTTTGCATACAATGCCTGTCGTAACAAAGTTCGTATTTGGATTTGATTATATTCAAGTGGTTAATTTAAGGAAGGAACTGAAGGGTCGTACAAGTGTGGACTTTTACAGAAGGTTTTTGCAGCAGAGGAGACGAGTGTTTTTTGCTCTGGTCAGCTTGGTAGATATATCACCATATCACTCTTTCACTTGCAGAAAGTTTAAAATATTTTGGTTAGGTAGAAATTGCTTCTAAAATGATGAACATTTGAGGTTGGAGAATTTTGAGATGAGAAAGACAAGTTCTACTTGTCTTTCTCATCTCAATTTCTCAAGGTTGAAAGTGTATTGTGGTGAGCGGCAGTTGAAAATGCTTATTTCTAGATTTACTATGCTCTATTTAATGTTTAGAAATTAATGGAAGGCCTCGGTCATATGACAAGAAGCTCCAACGACTGGTCATCATCTGACTAAGACCCGCGTCAGGAAACACTTGTCGTGTTTCCTGACGAACCTTACCTAAGTATAAGCATACATCACACGGCCTTTCACTTAATACTCTCAAGTTTGGTAACAACACCAAAACACTGTACCTGATAATGGTGTCCATAAATATGAAATGATGTTTCTGCGCCTTGTCCTTTTCAGGAAGTTTGGAATCACCTTCACTTCTCTCCTCGTCCTTGTCTAACTTTTGCCATCGTTTGGGAGTCTTGAGAAGGCCAAGATCAAGAGAAAGTCGAGGAGATGAAGGAGAATCTCACAGACTCGCAGAGAACACACGTGAGCATCTCGCTCAGCTATTGATTGTGCAGCCTGAAGAAAATTATTACTTGCACTTCCATATAAAGTAATTAAATAATTGCAAATTAATAAGCAAGGAAGAATTATAGCTGATGAATCACATGAGTTCATCTTAGTCATACACAGGAGAAATAGTTACTCTATAAAAAATAGTTCGTAGCTGAGTGAAGCAAATAATGAACACACTGAGTGAAGCAAATAATGAACACACTGAGTGAAGCAAATAATGAACACACCTTGAGTCGACCTTTATTTTTTATTAATTTTAGCTATATAAAGTGAAGCAATGGGCCTAACATTTAACGCCAGTAAAGAACTGACTTTTGGAATATTGTTCTGATAATAGCTTAATGGTAGTCATTCTGTGTGTTGTACTCATAATGATATTTGGAAATTTAGCATGCCGCTGAATTGTATTCCACGTAAATCCTAGTGTCTTTTTATGTTAATTCTAAACTAATACTTATCCTAGCTCAGTCAACTATTGTAAATACTGACACTCTTTATTTTTTTGAGTCGGTTAAGCTGGAGGTTTGGAGATGCCAGATTTTTCATGTCCACTTTGAATCAGCATGTTTTCAAGTTTTTTTGTGCTGTTGAATTGGATGGCTACGAAGGAAATAAAGAGTAGGATATGTGAATTGTCTTTATTGTGATGTAAATGGTTTGAAAACCGACAAGAATGAGACACTTGTACAACATTTGGGAATATTTTTTGAAGAAAAGTTTCGTCAGCCATTGTCTTCTTCAATCTAATAGAGAGATGAATGTTGAAATATGAGGAGTATTGGCCTCAAACTGTTCATCTTCCACAGTTTTTCTCTGTATTGCCAGAAGACACTGGCTGGCGAAACGTTTCCGCAATATAGTCTTGATTGCTTTGCTATGGAAAATTCCATGACTGGGGGGCTGTAAGGGCCTACGTGTCAGGTGCTATTTACAGGAAGCAAGTACAAATTGTGTTCTGTAAATTCTCAGCTTCAAGTTTTCATATTAATATCACTGATGTATATTTGTTACATGGAAGATATCCTCATTGGCTCACTCGTTGGATATCATTTTTGTACAATATCCCAGTTAATTTCACAGGTTTATATAGTTATTTATTGTAAATATTTGCATTTTAATTCCTCCGCATTAGTTAAAGTTATAACTGGATTCTTATATCACAAAACAATGATGGCGTTACATTATCTCAAAATCATAATCACACCATAAGAATAAATCTGGAATGACGTTCATATCATTATTGAATGATTCAATATTTTTTAAGGGGCCAACATTCACTAAATGAACATCCTAGGAAAATTGGGGTTTTATACACTAATATGCAAATAAGTCTGTACTATTAAAAAATAAATCCTCCGGGTTAATGAATCCCATAGGGTTATTAGCACACGTGAACTTCTCCAAAAGTTTAGGATGCGACCCTGGTTCTTACGGTTCTTCGCAGAATGTTTCTTTAATCTATAAACAATGTTGCAACTTTAATGTATTAAAATAAGATATTCTGTTGATGAAGTAGTTATACATTATTCTTATAAGTTAACTAAATTTAAATATTAAAGTTAAATATTCTAAAAGTGCCCATTTATGTCAATGTAGAAAAATGCTTTGAGAAGATTATGTACTTCTAGAGTATTGAGGAAGTTCCGAGTCCTATGCAGTTCAAATCATACATAAATATTATAGGAGAGTACTTAAGAGACTAAAATTGCATATAATACCTGTATATGGAATACATATACATAAACAACTTTACCTTAAGAAGAACAAAAAGATTAATATGTCCATCACGGGTGATGTAGTGTATTGAGCCTGGTGCCTGACCACCTCCTCGTGCGAATATTGTATATTGGAGTCTGTCTGGGAGCGAGAGAGTGGAGGCCTCTGGTAGATGACCTGGCCCTCAATACTTCCACTCTGAGATGCCTGATAATGATGAAGACGATTACAATATGATGTTGTTATAAACACAGTCGTTTGGGCGCAAGAGTCATACAACATAAAAACCGAACACTAAAACAGCAAAGAAATACTGCAAAACATCATAAGAAATACAGGCAAAAGACATAAAAAATATATGGAGATTGTACTAATAATGAGCAAGTTAAGCCGCTCTTAATCAAATCAGATTAAATTTTAAAATTTAAATTATTTTAATATATTTATCAACCCAGACACAGTATTTCATAAAAATTTCTGACTGAAACTTTCCAATTAGTATATTCACAAGCGTTTCACAAGCCTTTATTTAGAATTAAAATATATATATATATATATATATATATATATATATATATATATATATATATATATATATATATATATATATATATATATATATATATATATATAGCACGCCAAACTCTATCAAAACAAACTGACTTTGCACTCTTCATAGGTTTTATACAGTTTTGAATTGCTAAAGCAAAATTTATATGCAATTTTATAAGGCAGCAAAAATGACAACGAACACAATGATGGTCACCGTATTACAGAATGGATATAAATGCACTGGAAAACTTGCAGAGGAGGATGACAAAGTTGATCCCATGTATCAGAAATCTTCCCTATGAGGATAGACTGAGGGCCCTGAATCTGCACTCTCTAGAAAGGCGTAGAATTAGGGGGGATATGATTGAGGTGTATAAATGGAAAACAGGAATAAATAAAGGGGATGTAAATAGTGTGCTAAAAATATCTAGCCCAGACAGGACTCGCAGCAATGGTTTCAAGTTGGAAAAATTCAGATTCAGGAAGGATATAGGAAAGCACTGGTTTTGTAATAGAGTTTATAATGAGAGGAACAAACTCCCGAGTGCCGTCATAGGAACTAAAACATTGTGTAGTTTCTAAAATAGGTTAGATAAATACATGAATGGGTGTAGGTGGGTGTGAGCTGGACCTGACTAGGTTGCGTCAGTGGCATAAGCCGGTAGGTGACTTGAACCTGCCTCGCATAGGGCAATAGGCCTGCTGCAATGTTTCTTCTTATATTCTTATCCTCAGGATAAACTGAATCTGCTCTCTCTAGAACAGCTTAAAATTATTTGGAATATGATTAAAGAGTATAAATGGAAGACGAGAATAAATATGGGGGATATAAATAACGTGCTATAATATCTAACTAAGACAGGGCTCGCAGGAACAGCTTAAAGTTGAAAAAAATATAGATTTAGAAAGAATATAGAACAGTACTGGTTTCATAATATAGTTGAGGATGAGTGTAACAAATCCTCAAGTAGCGTCATTGAAGAAAAACCTTCAAAAATAAGTTAGACAAGTACATGATTGGGGGTGGGTAGTTGTGGGTTGGATCTGCTTAACATGGGCGGGTAGGTCTGCTACAATGCTCCTTCTTTGTTGTGTTCTAGGCTGTAGGACTGATCTACTCATATTTACCTCTCCACTTCTGCTGTCTCTAACATTTAAGACACTTTTGTATTCAACTGAAGAAGTCTGCTGAGTAGGCAGGACATTTAGAAAATAATAATACTCAAATGTTAGACACGAGTCGAAATGGAAAAAAAATTATATGGAACATATGTCAAGAAATTATAGAGAGTTCTGAAATATATAAACATGGATAAGTACGAGACCAGGAGCACCAGTGGTGTCACTAGGAGAAGCAGTCGACCAGGAGCACCAGTGGTGTCACTAGGAGAAGCAGTCGACCAGGAGCATCAGTGGTGTCACTAGGAGAAGCAGTCGACAAGGAGCATCAGTGGTGTCACTAGGAGAAGCAGTCGACCAGGAGCATCAGTGGTGTCACTAGGAGAAGCAGTCGACAAGGAGCATCAGTGGTGTCACTACGAGAAGCAGTCGACCAGGAGCACCAGTGGTGTCACTACGAGAAGCAGTCGACCAGGAGCACCAGTGGTGTCACTAGGAGAAGCAGTCGACCAGGAGCATCAGTGGTGTCACTAAGAGAAGCAGTCGACCAGGAGCACCAGTGGTGTCACTAGGAGAAGCAGTCGACCAGGAGCATCAGTGGTGTCACTAAGAGAAGCAGTCGACCAGGAACATCAGTGGTGTCACTAAGAGAAGCAGTCGACCAGGAGCACCAGTGGTGTCACTACGAGAAGCAGTCGACCAGGAACACCAGTGGTGTCACTAGGAGAAGCAGTCGACCAGGAGCACCAGTGGTGTCACTAGGAGAAGCAGTCGACCAGGAGCACCAGTGGTGTCACTAGGAGAAGCAGTCGACCAGGAGCATCAGTGGTGTCACTAGGAGAAGCAGTCGACCAGGAGCATCAGTGGTGTCACTAGGAGAAGCAGTCGACCAGGAGCACCAGTGGTGTCACTAGGAGAAGCAGTCGACCAGGAGCATCAGTGGTGTCACTAGGAGAAGCAGTCGACAAGGAGCATCAGTGGTGTCACTACGAGAAGCAGTCGACCAGGAGCACCAGTGGTGTCACTAAGAGAAGCAGTCGACCAGGAGCACCAGTGGTGTCACTACGAGAAGCAGTCGACCAGGAGCATCAGTGGTGTCACTAGGAGAAGCAGTCGACCAGGAGCATCAGTGGTGTCACTAGGAGAATCAGTCGACCAGGAGCACCAGTGGTGTCACTAGGAGAAGCAGTCGACCAGGAGCATCAGTGGTGTCACTAAGAGAAGCAGTCGACCAGGAACATCAGTGGTGTCACTAAGAGAAGCAGTCGACCAGGAGCACCAGTGGTGTCACTACGAGAAGCAGTCGACCAGGAACACCAGTGGTGTCACTAAAAGAAGCAGTAGACAAGGAACACTAGTGGTGTCACTAGGAGAAGGAATAGACCAGGAGCACCAGTGGTGTCACTAGAAGAAGCAGTAGACAAGGAACACCAGTTGTGTCACTAGGAGAAGCAGTAGACCAGGAGCACCAGTGGTGTCACTAGAAGAAGCAGTAGATCAGGAGCACCAGTGGTGTCACTAGAAGGAGCAGTAGACCAGGAACACCAGTGGTGTTACTAGGAGAAGCAGTGGACTTGGAGCACCAGTGGTGCCAGTAGGAGAAGCAGTGGATCAAGAGCACCAGAGGTGTCACTAGAAGAAACAGTAGACAGGAGTACCAGTGGTGTCACTAGGAGAAGCAGTAGACCAGGAGCACCAGTGGTGTCACTAGGAGAAGCAGTAGACCAGAAGTACCAGTGGTGTCACAAGGAGAAGCAGTAGACCAGGAGCACCAGTGGTGACACTAGGAGAAGCAGTAGACCAGGAGCACAAGTGGTATCACTAGAGCAATAGACCAGGAAAACTAGTGGTGTTACTCGGAGAAAAAGTAGACAGAGCACCAGTGGTGTCACTAGGAGAAGCAGTAGACCAGGAGCACCAGTGGTGTCACTAGAAGAAGCAGTAGACCAGGAACACATGTGGTATCACTAGGAGAAGCAGTAGATCAGGAGCACCAGTGGTGACACTAGGAGAAGCAGTAGACCAGGAACACCAGTGGTGTTACTAGGAGAAGCAGTAGACTTGGAGCACCAGTGGTGTCACTAGGAGAAGCAGTAGACTAAGAGCACTAGTGGTGTCACTATGAGAAGCAGTAGACCAGTAGTACCAGTGGTGTCACTTGGAGAAGCAGTAGACCAGGAGCACTAGTGGTGTCACTAGGATAAGCAGTGGACAAGTAGTACCAGTGGTGTCACTAGGAGAAGCAGTAGATTAGGATCATCAATCACCAATGGTGTAACTAGAAGGAGCAGTAGACCAGGAAAACCAGTGGTGTTACTAGGAGAAGCAGTAGACTTGGAGCACCAGTGGTGTCAGTAGCAGAAGTAGTGGATCAAGAGCACCAGTGGTGTTACTAGAAGAAACAGTAGACCAGGAGTACCAGTGGCGTCACTAGGAGAAGCAGTAGACAAGGAAGAACAGTGGTGTCACTAGGAGAAGCAGTAGACAAGGAAGAACAGTGGTGTCACTAGGAGAAGCAGTAGGCTAGGAGCACTAGTTGTGTCACTAGAAGCAGTGGACCAGGAGCACAAGTGGAGACACTAGAAGAAGCAGTAAACCAGGAGCACCAGTGGTGTCAGTATGAGAAGCAGTGGATCAAGAGCACCAGTGGTGTCACTAGAAGAAACAGTAGACCAGGAGTAACAGTGGCGTCACTAGAGAAGCAGTAGACAAGGAACAAGAGTCGTGTCACTAGGAGAAGCAGTAGACTAGAAGCACTAGTGTTGTCACTTAGAGAAGCAGTGGACCAGGAACACCAGTGGTGTCACTGGAAGAAGCAGTAGACCAGGAACACCAGTGGTGTCACTGGAAGAAGCAGTAGACCAGGAACACCAGTGGTGTCACTGGAAGAAGCAGTAGACCAGGTCACCAGTGGTGTCACTAAAGGAAGCAGAGGACAAGGAGCACTAGCGGTGTTACTAGGAGAAGCAGTAGACCAGGATCACTGATCACCAGTGGTGTCACTAGGAGAAGCAGTAGACCAGGAGCACTAGTGCTGTCACTAGGAGAAGCAGTAGACCAGAAGCACTAGTGTTGTCACTAGGAGAAGCAGTAGACCAGAGCACCAGTGGTGTCACATAGGGATAAGTTCTTCTCCAGATGTACTAACGAGGTCACACAGGGATATGTACAAGACCAGAGTTGTTCAATTTTCCTGTCTTATTGACCAGGATTTATGAGTTATATGTTGTGGTGGAATATTTACAGGATGAAACTTTCTTGGAAGCAGTTTACGAAAAGATTTACTTATTGCAACAATTCTGTCTAATGTAATATATTTGCATCAGTCTCGCAACACTGCAGTTGACGATAGTAAATGCAACGCTTATTGACTAAGGAGAGATGCTACTAAAAACGTAGATATAAACTCAAATGAAAATGTCTGCATTTTTTGTATTTTTTTTTCAATATAATCTTGAAGAATAATGGAAAATCCTGAAGATATTAAAAAATTCAGCATGTAAATTGATAAATATATTAACAGAACCCGTAAAAACTAATTTAAAAAGACCTTCACATACCCAGTTTTAGGACTCACTAGCCATGGGTTCAATTACCCTCTGGTACACTGATTTGCTTGCAACAGTGTTATTACGACTTCATGAGTCAGGCGAACACCGTCAGTTGTTGTGTCATGTATCTGCACCAACCTGGTAGTAAGTCATGTACCTGTACCAACCTGGTAGTAAGTCATGTATCTGTACCAACCTGGTAGTAAGTCATGTACCTGTACCAACCTGGTAGTAAGTCATGTACCTGTACCAACCTGGTAGTAAGTCATGTATCTGTACCAACCTGGTAGTAAGTCATGTACCTGTACCAACCTGGTAGTAAGTCATGTATCTGTACCAACCTGGTAGTAAGTCATGTACCTGTACCAACCTGGTAGTAAGTCATGTACCTGTACCAACCTGGTAGTAAGTCATGTACCTGTACCAACCTGGTAGTAAGTCATGTATCTGTACCAACCTGGTAGTAAGTCATGTATTTGTACCAACCTGGTAGTAAGTCATGTATCTGTACCAACCTGGTAGTAAGTCATGTATTTGTACCAACCTGGTAGTAAGTCATGTATCTGTACCAACCTGGTAGTAAGTCATGTATCTGTACCAACCTGGTAGTAAGTCATGTATCTGTACCAACCTGGTAGTAAGTCATGTATCTGTACCAACCTGGTAGTAAGTCATGTATTTGTACCAACCTGGTAGTAAGTCATGTACCTGTACCAACCTGGTAGTAAGTCATGTATCTGTACCAACCTGGTAGTAAGTCATGTATTTACCAACCTGGTAGTAAGTCATGTATCTGTACCAACCTGGTAGTAAGTCATGTATTTGTACCAACCTGGTAGTAAGTCATGTATCTGTACCAACCTGGTAGTAAGTCATGTATCTGTACCAACCTGGTAGTAAGTCATGTACCTGTACCAACCTGGTAGTAAGTCATGTATCTGTACCAACCTGGTAGTAAGTCATGTATTTGTACCAACCTGGTAGTAAGTCATGTACCTGTAGCAACCTGGTAGTAAGTCATGTATCTGTACCAACCTGGTAGTAAGTCATGTATCTGTACCAACCTGGTAGTAAGTCATGTATCTGTAGCAACCTGGTAGTAAGTCATGTACCTGTAGCAACCTGGTAGTAAGTCATGTATCTGTAGCAACCTGGTAGTAAGTCATGTACCTGTACCAACCTGGTAGTAAGTCATGTACCTGTACCAACCTGGTAGTAAGTCATGTATCTGTAGCAACCTGGTAGTAAGTCATGTATCTGTACCAACCTGGTAGTAAGTCATGTATCTGTAGCAACCTGGTAGTAAGTCATGTATCTGTAGCAACCTGGTAGTAAGTCATGTATCTGTACCAACCTGGTAGTAAGTCATGTATCTGTAGCAACCTGGTAGTAAGTCATGTACCTGTACCAACCTGGTAGTAAGTCATGTATCTGTACCAACCTGGTAGTAAGTCATGTATCTGTAGCAACCTGGTAGTAAGTCATGTATCTGTAGCAACCTGGTAGTAAGTCATGTATCTGTAGCAACCTGGTAGTAAGTCATGTATCTGTACCAACCTGGTAGTAAGTCATGTATCTGTACCAACCTGGTAGTAAGTCATGTACCTGTAGCAACCTGGTAGTAAGTCATGTATCTGTAGCAACCTGGTAGTAAGTCATGTACCTGTACCAACCTGGTAGTAAGTCATGTACCTGTACCAACCTGGTAGTAAGTCATGTATCTGTACCAACCTGGTAGTAAGTCATGTACCTGTAGCAACCTGGTAGTAAGTCATGTATCTGTAGCAACCTGGTAGTAAGTCATGTACCTGTACCAACCTGGTAGTAAGTCATGTATCTGTACCAACCTGGTAGTAAGGCATGTACCTTTACCAACCTGGTAGTAAGTCATGTACCTGTACCAACCTGGTAGTAAGTCATGTACCTGTACCAACCTGGTAGTAAGTCATGTACCTGTACCAACCTGGTAGTAAGTCATGTACCTGTACCAACCTGGTAGTAAGTCATGTACCTGTACCAACCTGGTAGTAAGTCATGTACCTGTACCAACCTGGTAGTAAGTCATGTACCTGTACCAACCTGGTAGTAAGTCATGTACCTGTACCAACCTGGTAGTAAGTCATGTACCTGTACCAACCTGGTAGTAAGTCATGTACCTGTACCAACCTGGTAGTAAGTCATAGCACACTCTTACTATCGTCTATAATGGATATTTAAAAAATAATAATAATAAAAGAACAAAAATATAAATACTCTATAATTTGTTTGGTAAAAGGACATGTGCAACTAAAGCAACATTGATTGTGGCAACGTTTATGTCGAATGTTTTCTTTTCTGATTTTCCCAAGAGAGATAAACAACATAATCACTTTCAGAAAGATGTGAAAATCCTATATAAAATACTTAGTGCTTAACTTTCAGTCAGATCATCTTCACCAGAAAAAAATAATGAAAGTAATAAAATTTATAAAAATTACTATAATCATAAAAAAATATTTGGAAATATTGCGCAGAGTCCGTGACAGATGAACTAGGAATTCCAATTTAATTATGTGCATGTAATATAGATATGAGAAATCACTTACATGCAATAATCATGTACAGTAATATCATACAATCATACAGTAATTCCATACAATCATACAGTAATACCATACAATCATACAGTAATACCATACAATCATACAGTAATACCATGCAATCATACAGTAATACCATAGAATCATACAGTAATACCATAGAATCATACAGTAATACCATACAATCATACAGTAATAACATACAATCATACAGTAACACCATACAATCATACAGTAATACCATAGAATCATACAGTAATACTATAGAATAATACAGTAATACCATACAATCATACAGTAATCATACAGAGTAATCACAAAGTAATCACATTCAGTAACCACAAACATCAGTTACATATTGTAATCATATGAAGTAATTAAATACACTGATTACATACAGTAATCACAAACAGTAATTACTTACAGTAATTAAATACAATAATCTCTTACTGTAGTTACATATTAAACATTTTAAAGAAATAATAAAAAAAAAAGTAAAAAATGAAAGCTGAGACATTTTAAAATAACATAATTGATGGGACATTTGTTGAGAAGTGTTACCTGGTCGCGCCATCCATGTTCACTGGGCGATGGGGTGTGTTGCGTCACAGTGATGATGGGGTGTGTTGTGCCTACCATGAGAGGGAAACCTCGTCTGTCTGCTCGACCTTCACCCACATACCTGGATTAATGGTCCCAATAGTAACATTATTAGTAATCAATATTTCTTTCGGGATATATTACAATGAACGTAATAATTACCATATTCATATATGTATAAATATGCATATACATATATATAAATAATAGGACACATAAATACAGAATGTGAGGACCTGAATAGGTATTTCCAGCTCCAACTGAGATTGATTTCTTGCTCATAAAACAATTCAAAGTATTGAAAAGAGTACTTTTTTCAGCGAAATGCCTCTTTTATTTAGAACATTTTAAGGAAATGTCTAATCCCAGCACAGTAGCCATTGTTGACTCATTCCTAATTTCTTTGAACACTATCGTACGCAGTATACTAACATTTCTTATGTTAAGTAAAAGGACACAAATGCAACTAATGTGACATTTTATTGTGGCAACGTTTCGCTCTCCAGGAGCTTTGTCAAGCTTTACAAACAATACATGGACACAGAGGGTATATATAGGTTCAGAGTGAGGTGTAATACTAGTGGTGGTAGAAGTAGTAGTGATATAAGTTGTAGTAGTAGTAGTAATATAATAAGGTAGAACAGTCAACTTGCACATGAGTAAAAGGTGATAAAAGCAATTACTTGGTAGTATAAAAATAGGTTAGACAAAGTAATTGCTTTTATCACCTTTTACTCATGTGCAAGTTGATTGTTCAACCTTATTGTATTACTACTACTACTACACCTTATATCACTACTACTTCTACCACCACTAGTATTACACCTCACTCTGAGCCTATATATACCCTGGGTGTCCATGTATTGTTTGTAAGGGCTTGACAAAGCTCCTGGAGAGCGAAACGTTGCCACAATAAAATGTCACATTAGTTGCATTTGTGTCCTTTTACTTAGCATATTGTCGGTAATTCTACCAATATTTAAAAATTTCTTATCATTTACCAAAATTAGTTTTCCTTTCCAAAAGACCACAATTCTTCTCCGTCTTATCCTAATGCAATAACGCAATGATATTTATATCAATGGAATATGCTAGTTTACATTCTGGTTCCTAAATTTATTTTTTAATCTGATTTGAGTTTTTAGGTGTAAGGACTAATAATTTAGAGGTTGGTACTCTGTTAACCCCGAGGAGTTTGAAAAATTCAAAATAATTGACAAGGTGGGCAGTAATCACCAGTGTATTCAGAAAAATACATAAACTAGCATGAATAATGAGTATTTTAATTAAATAGTTTCATATCTCATGTGAAAATAAAATTACATTCTCGGCGTTTCGCATCAGAATTATTACTGTTTCAAGTCAACCCCAAAAGAAATAACATTCAACAGGAACTGCCAAAACGTTACCATCAATACCCCTGAAAGCTACGTTTCTTCATACGCATCAAAAGCGTATGAAGAGATATACAAGAAACTAAAACAGTGAACCTTCACTACTAATAAAAACTGAACCGGAATGACGACAAATTAATTAACCTAAAATTTCAGTATTTCTTCTGTGGCAATACACGTTCATCTGAACATGAACCACGTAATCCATCCAGGTGTTGAACAACATGTGTGTTGTTACATTTGTCCTAGGCACATGTCAATTAGACACTAGGCCTGTTGTATGTATGTGTGTGTGTGTGTGTAGGAAACACTGAAATGTTTCGCCCACGGATGACGCCTCCGTGAAGGAGCTTTACCCACTGGGCACGGGGTGTTGAACACATTGTGTGTGTGAACATGTGTGTGTGTGTTGAACAACATGTTGTGTGTTGAACAAGCATGTGTGTGTGTTGACAACATGTGTGTTTGTTGAACAAATGTGTGTGTATGAACAATGTGTGTGTGTTGAACATCATGTGTTTATGAACAGCATGTTGTTTATTGAATCATGTAGTTGATGACACATGTGTCTATTAACATCATGTTGTAGTGTAGACAATAATTAGAGGTTGGACATCTGTAACGAGTGTTTGAAAATCATAATGATGATGAAAAGCATGTGTGTGTGATGAATAACATGGTGTTTGAATGAACAGCATGATTAATGTGATGAATAACATGTGTTCATGAACAGCATGTGTGAAGATGAACAACATTCGCTGTGTGTGTTCGACAGCATGTTAGTGTTTAGAACAAAATGAATTCACAGTGAACTGAACAACTTGACATGTGTGTAAACAACGTGTGTGTGTTTGACATCAGTGTGTGGTTGAACAACATGTGTGTCAGTGACTTAACAACATGTGTGTATGAACAACATGTGTGTGTGTTGAACATCAGTTGTGTGTTTGAACAACATTGTGTGTGCTGAACAACATGTGTGTATTGTACATCATGTGGTGTTGAACAACATGTATGTGTGTTGAACAACATGTGTGTGTGTTGAACAACATGTGTGTGTGCTGAACATCATGTGTGTGTTGAACAATATGTGTGTGTTGAACAACATGTTGTGTGATGAACAGCATGTGTGTGTGTTGAACATCAGTGTGTTGAACAACATGTGTGTGTGTTGAACAACGTGTGTGTTGAACAACAGGTGTGTGTGTTGAACATGTGTGTTGAACAGCATGTGTGTGTGTTCAGCAGCATGTGTATGTGTGTTGAACAACGTGTGTGTGTTGAACATCATGTGTGTGTGTTGAACAACATGTGTGTGTGTGTTGACCATCATATGTGTGTGTGTTGAACAACATGTTTGTGTGATGAACAGCATGTGTGTGTGTTGAACATTATGTGTATGTGTGTTGAACAACGTGTGTGTGTTGAACATCATGTGTGTGTGTTGAACAACATGTGTGTGTGTGTGTGTTGACCATCATATGTGTGTGTGTTGAACAACATGTGTGTGTGCTAAACATGTGTGTGTGTTGAACAATATGTGTGTGTGTTAAACAACATGTGTGTGCTGAACATGTGTGTGTTGAATAACATGTGTGTGTGTTGAACATCATGTGTGTTTGTTGAACAACATGTGTGTGTCTTGAACAATATGTATGTGTTGAACAACATGTGTGTGTGTTTTGAACAGCATGTGTGTGTGTTGGAGAGCATGTGTGTGAGTTGAACAGCATGTGTGTGTTGAACAGCATGTGTGTGTGTTGAACAACATGTGTATGTGTTGAACAACATGTGTGTGCTGAACAACATGTGTGTGTGTTGAACAACATGTGAGTGTGTTGAACAACATGTGTGTGTGCTGAACAACATGTGTGTGTGTTGAATAATATATGTGTGAAGAACAGCATGTGTATGTGTTGATCATGTGTATGTGTGTTGAACAACATGTGTGTGTTGAACAACATGTGTGTATGTTGAACAACATGTGTGTGTGTTGAACAACATGTGTGTGTGTTGAACAACATGTGTGTGTGTTGAACAACATGTTTGGGATGAACAGCATGTGTGTGTGTTGAACATCATGTGTGTGTGTTGAACAACATGTGTATGTGTTGAACAACATGTGTATGTTGAACAGCATGTGTGTGTGTTGAACAACATGTGTATGTGTTGAACAACATGTGTGTGTGTGTTGAACATGTGTGTGTTGAACAACATTAGCTGTATGGCATAAATGACCTATACTTACTTGACGCAGAAAACCCATCCCATTCGATCAACACCACATACTCACTCGTCCTGTTCCCTAACGAACCTTACCTAACATAACCTAACTTATATAATCCGTGAGACCCTTCACAGATCCCATAGGATGACCTTGCAATAAAGAGTATCATAAGAATGACTGTTCAAGGACACAGATGCAGAGTGAGATATCTACCAGAAGATGATGTAGACTGGATAACACCTGAACCAAAGTTATCAGCTTGACAGTGAGACAGCTGGTCATGACAGTTTTGACGGAGCCCAAATGACTAGGACATTCAGCAGTTAACATTGTTGACACATTTAAAAATACAAACAAATAGCTTCAAAACATGTTTCAGCTAAGTGGTTGTGATACTTTGGCATCTTACTGTGGCACAGAAAAACTAAGGTTGTCAAGGCTCATAAAGCAAGAAATTAGTTAAAACAAATGTCTAACAGATCCTTCAACAGAGAAGAAATATGCTATTAACGAAGCATCAGCCCTGATTGAAGTTTGATATGTTCAGAAGTGTGAGGCTGGAGAAAATTTTTCGTTTCCAATACAATGTTTGACTCTCAGTAACAGGAAGAATAGGTGCATGTCTTTGAGGCATTCACCGAAAATTGTGATGAAGGTTCATTTTCAGAAAGTGCATATAGATGAGGACCTCCAGACCAAGAGTCTCTGTGGTGTCCTTTACTTCACGATGTTTAGGCTACACTACCAGAGGTTCAGAAATTGATCCACTGCTGTAGCCGCAGTGGATCAATTTTTACTGCACCTCCCCGTCTTTTACACTTGAAAGTTCCACCGCTTCTCTTACTCTGTGATTTGCAAATGTTGATGATCTAATAGTTGTTTAAACCATAAAAAAGGACTATTTGTAATATGTTATTTGCAAATGTTGAGGACCTAATTTAAACCGTAAAAAAGGACTATTTGTAATATGCAAAGAAATACCTTATGATATTGATTATGATCGTGATGGAGACTATGATATTAAGGAAGTTACTCGGGTCAGCTCACCGACAGTGATAAGGAAATGTGTAGAATTCTTAACATTTACTTCCTCTCAGTTTTTACACAGGAAGATACTAGCGATATTCCAGAAATAATAAAGTATGTAGAACAGGATGATAAAAAACTATGCACGATTAGGGTCACAAGTAACATGGTCTTTAGACAAATAGACAAATTAAAACCTAACGAATCCCCAGGCCCTGATGAGCTGTATGCTAGGATTCTGAAGGAATGTAAAAAGGAGCTTAGCAAACCTTTGGCTAATCTTTTCAACATATCACTGCAAACTGGCATAGTGCCAGATAAGTGGAAAATGGAAAAGGTGATTCCTATTTTCAAAGCTGGTGACAGGTCCTTAGCTTCGAAATATAGACCAAAAAGCCTAACCTCCATATTTACCTAGAGTTTACCTAGAGAGGGTTTCGGGAGTCAACGCCCACGAGGTTCGGTCTGAGACCAGGCCTCATGGTGGATCAGGGTCTGATCAACCAGGGTCTGATCAACCAGGGTCTGATCAACCAGGGTCTGATCAACCAGGGTCTGATCAACCGAGGCAATTCGTAACCATCTCAGAACGGTTTTACAAAAGGGCGTTCCTGCCTTACGAATTTATTAACTTTTTTCACTAAGGTATTTGAGAAGGTAGATCATGGTAATGAATATGATACTGTGTATATTAACTTCAGTAAGGCTTTTGATAGAGTCCAACATCAGAGACTATTAAGGAAAATTAAGGCACACGGAATACGAGGAGAAATTTTTTCCTGGATAGAGGTATGGTTAACAAATAGGCAGCAGAGAGTTTGCATAAATGGGGAGAAATCTGAATGGGGAAGCGTCACGAGCGGTGTTCCACAGGGGTCAGTGATGGGACCCTTGTTGTTCACAATCTACATAAACGACATAGATGAGGGAATAAATAGCGACATAAGCAAGTTTGCCGATGACACCAAGATAGGCCGACGAATTAATTCTAACGAGGACATTACAGCACTCCAGGAAGATTTGAACAGACTGATGCAGTGGTCGGAGAAGTGGCAGATGCAGTTTAATATAGACAAATGCAAAGTACTAAACATTGGACAGGAAAATAACCATGCCACATATAAACTAAATAATGTAGATTTTAATATTACTGATTGCGAAAAGGATTTGGGAGTTCTGGTTTGCAGTAATCTAAAACCAAGACAACAGTGCATAAGTGTTCACAATAAAGCTTACAGAATTTTTGGCTTCATATCAAGAAGCATAAATAATAGGAGTCCTCAGGTTGTTCTTCAACTCTATATATCCTTGGTTAGGCCTCATTTAGATTATGCTGCGCAGTTTTTGTCACCGTATTACAGAATGGATATAAATGCTCTTGAAAACGCACAAAGGAGGATGACAAAGTTGATCCCATGTATCAGAAATCTTCCCTATGAGGATAGACTGAGAGCCCTGAATCTGCATTCTCTAGAAAGGCGTAGAATTAGGGGGAATATGATTGAGGTGTATAAGTGGAAAACAGGAATAAATAAAGGTGATGTAAATAGCGTGCTAAAAATATCTAGCCAAGACAGGACTCGCAGCAATGGTTTTAAGTTAGGTTAGGTTAAGTTAGGATATAGGAAAGCACTGGTTTGGTAATAGAGTTGTGGATGAGTGGAACAAACTCCCGAGTGCCGTCATAGAAGCTAAGACATTGTGTAGTTTTAAAAACAGGTTAGATAAATACATGAGTAGATGTGGGTGGGTGTGAATCGGACCTGGCTAGCTTGTGCTACTAGGTCTAATGCCGTTCTCTTTCCTTAAGTGAATGTGACCTGATCTGACTAGGTTAGAGCATTGGCTTAAGCTGGTGGTAGACTTTGACTTGCCTCGCATGGGCCAGTAGGCGTGCTGCAGTGTTCCTTCTTTCTTATATTCTAATGTTTTTTATGTAATGTGAAGCTCGCTGTGTGCTCATGACATTGATGGGGTATTGCATGGTAAAATATTTGGCTGATGCTCACGGAATATGACTTAAAATATATGTATATTTTAGAACTATAAATATTGTTTAGTTATTTTCCATCGTTTGCAAATGCAAATGCTGCAGAGAAAGCGAGAGTGTCTCGTTGCCAGTCACCTCTGCCTTATGCTATATAAGATTATATAAAGTCATCCTACCAGCATTCCTTTAAACAAGCAAACAACTGTGAAGTGCATTTACCTAAGTAAATATTGTATGAAATGAAGCTGATTAAAATACTCAGTATCATGTTGATATGTATGTCCGTCAAAATTTATTAATGATCAGCTACCACCTTGACAGCCTTTATTGATTTCTCAAAATCCTCAGAGGTAATAGAAGAGCACTCGGTTATTTATCACTCTACACATCTCAGAGGTTCAGCATCAGCAAAGAACACTAATGCACCGTCAGGTTCGTCAGTCAAGCTGACTGTTTCAACTTCTGCTGCCCATAACATGGTCATCACGGTGATCACACTGGAAATACCATAATTAAGAACACACACATGCATATGTGATATTCCAAGATTGCTAAACGCCCTATGCATCAGGCGTAAGGCAAAACAATTTGATCTGCAATATAGAAATTTGTTTTCATTTACAAGATCCAGGAGACTTGATATTTAGAAACATTCACATTTGGGACACGTTTAAAAGAGCAGTTAATCCTAAAAACCTTCAGTGAATCTTCGTGAAAAAAAATGCAAAACAAAAAAATACAAAATGAAATACCTTAATCAAATCCTCCAGTTTTAATAAACAAAGAAACTGTTCCCACAAACAATATATGTACATAGCAAACAAAGTGAAATAAAAGTTAAATAAATAAAACACAGTAAAATCAATTGTTTGAATTCAGAAAAAATGCAGTTACTAATATTTTTTTTCAAATCCATCAGTGATAAGAACAAAAACATTATAATGACAAGTAACGAAAAATCTTAGATTTTGAAAACGCAGTGATCGCTCATCAGCAAACACTGATCAGTGATCAAGACTCATCACAGCAAACATTGATCAGTGATCAAGACTCAACACTGCAAACATTGATCAGTGATCAAGACTCATCACTGCAAACACTGATTAGTGATCAAGACTCATCACTGCAAACACTGATAAGTGATCAAGACTCATCACTGCAAACACTGATCAATGATCAAGACTCAACACTGCAAACACTGATCAGTGATCAAGACTCATCACTGCAAACATTGATCAGTGATCAAGACTCATCACTGCAAACACTGATCAGTGATCAAGACTCATCACTGCAAACACTGATAAGTGATCAAGACTCATCACTGCAAACACTGATCAGTGATCAAGACTCAACACTGCAAACACTGATCAGTGATCAAGACTCATCACTGCAAACACTGATCAGTGATCAAGACTCATCACTGCAAACACTGATCAGTGATCAAGACTCATCACTGCAAACACTGATCAGTGATCAAGACTCATCACTGCAAACACTGATCAGTGATCAATACTCATCACTGCAAACACTGATCAGTGATCAAGACTCATCACTGCAAACACTGATCAGTGATCAAGACTCATCACTGCAATCACTGATCAGTGATCAAGACTCATCACTGCAAACACTGATCAGTGATCAAGACTCATCACTGCAAACACTGATCAGTGATCAAGACTCATCACTGCAATCACTGATCATTGATCAAGTCTCATCAATGCAATCACTGATCAGTGATCAAGACTCATCACTGCAAACACTGATAAGTGATCAAGACTCATCACTGCAATCACTGATCAGTGATCAAGACTCATCACTGCAAACACTGATAAGTGATCAAGACTCATCAATGCAATCACTGATCAGTGACCAAGACTCATCACTGCAAACACTGATAAGTGATCAAGACTCATCACTGCAAACACTGATCAGTGATCAAGACTCATCACTGCAAACACTGATCAGTGATCAAGACTCATCACTGCAATCACTGATCAGTGATCAAGACTCATCACTGCAAACACTGATCAGTGATCAAGACTCATCACTGCAATCACTGATCAGTGATCAAGACTCATCACTGCAAACTCATAATTACTTATTGTTTCTAAAATGTTCATTAAATTAAAAAAGTTTATTAAAGAAAAGATGGGTTGTTAAACTGAGACCCATTAAATAGACACCGATGTCTCTCGTGGTTATATCATGAGGCTTCAAAATGAGTTACTTGTCACTCAGTATGTTTTCAAAACCTTTCCAATGCCTTGATTATCTAGGTCAGAGGTTGGCAACCTTTCCGAGAGAAAGTGCCAAACAGCTATGCAGTCTCTCGGAGGAGTGCCATGTTATTATATGTAATATAAATTTTTCTTCTCGAACTCAGGGTTGCCATTAGTTTTTTAAACCAATTTTGGACAAATTCTAATAATACTTAACACAATTTATCACAAATAATTAAACAAACATTATTATGGAATGCAGAGACCTACTGTACAGTTACCACCAGACAACAAACTCATATGAAACACTCTAAGGAGGGAGGATACGAAGTAACTTTTCCAGGGACTGTTTAACCTTGAAGTAAACTACTGCATCTGTATTCCGTACTAATTAGATAATTAGTGTCCAGGTGTTAAGTTGGCGGGCCGGACGAAAACCTCACGCGGGCCGGATGTGGCCCGCGGGCCGGAGATTGCCGACCCCTAATCTAGGTTATGCCATAAATATTAACCCGTTAGTTCTCAACAAGATAAATGACCCTATGGCTTCCACTTAATTAAGCTTATGGATGCATAAATGGAGCTGGATAAGAACGTATTGATTAATTGGGGATCAATATATGAGTTTAGAACTGCAGGAAAAAAATTATTATGTTGTGAAATATAATTGTAGTCCTTTTTTCTGAAATCCTGCATTGATGAGGAAAGTCTCAAACAATAATATTGGAACAATATTTATATACAATACATGATAAAAGAAGAGAATTTACTTCCCAATACTGATGTATAATATGAAAGATACAGCATGAAAATAGTAATTAATAAAATCAATAAAACTTTATTTTGTAACGTCACTATTTAAAGCCTGTAAATTATATCATAAATGAACAGGAGCAAATGTATTGGTTGCATGTTTCTCCTTGCATAACATCACTAATGTTCATTTCTACTTTTTATGGTCTTCGAGCATTGTGTATGTACAACAAACGAACAAAAACATGAGTAACAACAAAGAAAAATCATAGTTTTCAGTCTGGACCACAGGAACTTATTTTAATACCTGATTTAAAAAATATATATATAATTTTAGACACTATAAAGATGCTTGCTTTTGAAAGTAGTAATTTAACTTACCGCCGAGATCAGAACTTCCACAAAAAGATATTTCACCGCCTTCACAAAAGCTGATAAAAATCATGCAGGACTGAGCTGACATATAACAAAATAAAACTGAAATGAGCAAGATAATAAACCAGTATCTAAACATACATATAATAAAAATAATGTACAATACATTACAATACAGGATATTGAGTATAACACATTAAAATTTACCGTGTAAAACATATATACATATATACATATATATATATATATAAAATATATATATATATATATATATATATATATATATATATATATATATATATATATATATATATATATATATATATATATATATATATATATATATATATATATATATATATATATCCCTTCGATTGAACTTTGGAGTCGATATTGTGCTAGCCTAGCTGCACCTGACAAGTGTGCTAGCCAGATTGGATTTGCCAGATGTGCTAAACTGGCTAAACCTACCAAATTTACTAGACACTTGCCATGGGTGCTAGCCTGATTATATCACCCAAATATTCTAACCTGCTGCGCCTGAGAAGTTCTCTAGCTTGGTTTCACTTATAGTTATTTGCTTGTAAACAAACTCAGTGTGTAATAACACGGTGTTGTTCACTAGTGTTTCGATAACCAACATAGTTATGTTGACAAACAAGGCCTTCTGCTTGTTGGTGGAATATAACTGAATTATACAGAAATTTGCTTACATCAAAAGACTTACTAATTCAATCCACTTGGGATGATAGACATTTGGGCAAGTCTCCTTTCACTTGTTCAACTAATAGTAAATAAATATGTTTAAGTTGATAGACTGACATGTGTATCATCCTGGAGACGAATACCTAAAGACCCTCAACGAAAATAAATCACGTTGCTAATTATTCTTATTTTATCTAGTGTGATTACCCTTCCTGAGACAACATTCTGATGCAAGTCTTCTCCTGTCCCGCCAACCTAAGCCTCAGCATACCTGAAGTATACCTGGAGAAGGTTCCGGGGGTCAACTAATCCCTCTAGGGAATACAAATCAAGGGACTTCAACAGTTCCCAGTAATTTAGGTGCATTACGGTACTTATGTGTGTCGTGAAAGTTCTTTGTACACTTTCCAGGTCAGCAATTTCGCCTGCCTTAAGGGGGCAGTTAGTGTACAGCAGTATTCCAACCTAGAGAGAACAAGCGATCTGAAGAGAATCATCATGGGCTTGGCGTCCCTAGTTTTGAAGGTTCTCATTACCCATCCTATCATTTTTCTGGCTGATGTGGTAGATACATTGTTATGGTCTTTGAAGGTGAGATCCTCTGGCATTATCACTCCTAGGTCCTTCACATTACTTTATAGCTCTATTTTATGGTTAGAATTTGTTTTGTACCCTGATACAGTTTTAATTTCCTGAAGTTTACAATATCTGAGTAGTTGAAATTTCTCTTTGTTAAACTTCCTATTGTTTTGAGTGGCCCATTTGAAGATTTGGTTGATGTCCGCTTGGAGTCTTGCAGTGTCTTCGATGGAGGTCACTGCCATGGCAATTAGGGTGTCATCCGCAAAGGAAGACACGGAGCTATGGCTTACATCTCTGTCTATGTCAGATATGAGGATGAGGAATAGAATGGGAGCGAGTACTGTGCCTTGTGGAACAGAGTTTTTCACCGTAGCCGCCTCAGACTTTACGTTGTTTAATATTACTCTTTGTGTTCTATTTGTTAGGAAGTTATAGATCCATCTACCAACTTTTCCTGTTATTCCTTTATCAAAAATTTTGTGCTGTATTACATCATGGTCACAATTGTCGAAGGCTTTCGCAAAGTCTGTGTATACTACATTTGCATTTTGTTTATCCTCTATTGCATCCAGGACCTTGGCATAGTGTTCCAGTAGCTGGGACAGGCAGGTTCGACCTGCTCTAAACCCGTGTTGCCCTGGGTTGTGTAATTGATGGGTATCTAGGTGGTTGGCGATCTTGCTTCTTAGAACCCTTTCAAAGATTTTTATGATATGGGATGTTAGTGCTATCGGTCGGTAGTTCTTTGCAATTGCTTTATTGCAACCTTTGTAGTTTCTTTTTGTTTTTAGTGAGTGTGGAATGACCCCTGTGTCCATGCTTCCTCTACATAGAATGCTGAAGGCTCGAGACAGGAGCTTCTTGCAGTTCTTAATGAAGTCTGGGCCTGGGGCAGAGCGCATGGGCATGTCATTTATTGCCTTTTCAAAGTCTTGTGGTGTTAGGATAATATCAGAGATTTATGGGACATTAGTATCTCACTCATTTCTTTGCTGTCATCTGTGTATGTCCCATCTCGCCTAAGCAGGGGTCCAATACTGGATGTTGTTTTATCCCTAGATTTGCCATAAGAGAAGAAGTATTTCGGGTTTCTTTAAATTTTCTTTATGGCTTTTAGTTCTTCCTGAGATTCTTGTTTCCTGTAAGATTCCTTAAGCTTAAGTTCGATATTTGCTATTTCTCTGACTAGTGCCTCCCTTCTTATTTCAGATATATTGGCCCCTCTCAGCAGCTCTGTGATTCTTCGCCTTCGTCTGTACAGGGAACGTCTCTCTCTCTTTCTAGTTTGCATCTTCTCTTTCTTTTTCTTAATGGAATGTGCCTTGAGCAGACCTCAGGCGCCACAGAGTTATTTTCTTTCTAGACAAAGGATCGGATCCGTGTTGTTTATGATATCTTCCCAGCTTGTTTCATTTAGGACTTGGTTGACTTGTTCCCATTGTATGTTTTTGTTATTGAAGATGAATTTTGTGAAGACACCCTCGTGACTGATCACATTTTCCTGGACAGGAGCTTTGTGCATACATGTTTGCACCTCTGTTATGTTGTGTCTTTTATACGTTTATATTACGTATCAGATCGTCGTTGTAAGTGAAGATGAGGTCCAGGATATTTTCTAGTCTTGTAGGCTCTAATATTTGCTGGTTTAAAGTGAATTTGGTGCAGACATGTGCATGACATGTTCTACATCAGGGTCAAAATATCAGTCAAAGCTCTACATAACCTACCAATTATACGTTTAAAAAAAATTGTGATGTTACTTCTTGGGGATGAAATGGTGAATATGGAAAGTTAATTTGTGCATAATTGATAAATGCAAGCATTCCAGTACACTAAACACATAGGGGGTCACACAACCTCTTTGGTGCAACACATATAAATAATCACAAACATTACTTATAAATCAATTAATTATTTTCAGAAAGAATTATACTATCAAGCTATATAATTTTTTTGTTTTCAATTTTACATTATTTTGACCAATAAAAATATATACTCTATACAGATCGTGCAATTCTACTCATTATTACAAGCAAGTTACAAATGCTTAATGGTGTAAATTTCTAATACTAGTAGTAGTACAGACTATTAATAAGAGAAGAATAAAAAAGATTCCCAAAAGTAAGAAAGGAAGCATAGAGACTTTACGTATGTGAGACAGAAAATAATAATTTAAATTATTTATTACTTTATTTAACAATTCTATTTCAGAGAAGAGACTGCACTAAAACACTTGTCTTTAAAGCTCCATTGTACATGGGGAGCTAATCAAGATTTAAAAAACAAAACAAAGGATAACCAAGGTGGATTAGAGCTCCCATAAAAAAAATTGCAAAGATAATCATTACAAAAATTTATGCAACATTTTAATACTTTATATCCAAATATAATAATCCAAAAATGTGGTAATAGAAAATTACCGTTATTTTTTTCTAGAAAATAGATGCCATATCAAAATAAGTGAGACTGACATTATTTATGATTTACAGAGTAAGAGAATCTTGGCAAAATATGTCAAAAATATCATTCAACTAAGTTTAAAAAATGCATATCTTACGAAAATTTTTGAGCAAAACAGAAGTGTTGAAGTTGCAGAGAATGAGAAGACTTACCCCAGGTACGACAGGTCATCAATGAGGCTGCTGCAAGTCCAGCCAGGGAGAGAACGAGGAGAAAACATTGAGAAAGACCACGCAGAGAAGGGAGAGTCAGGAGTAAGTCTTAAGGGGCACGTAAGTTACCCCGTCTTCTAATAGCATGCACGTTTTTCCATTACAATCTACATTGTCCATAATTACTACCGCATTTGCTTTGTCTGTTTCGTAAGGTGAAGTCCAGGATATTTCCTTAATTCATGGTATAACTTAAATCTTTGATGACAATTGTGTTGTAGAGGTCTGAGTTTCACTCAGACCTCTGCAACACAATTGTTCTAAAATAATTGTTAAGTTATACCATGAATTAAGGAATTATTCTGGACTTCACCTTACAAAACAGACAATGCAAATGTAATTAAGGACAATGAAGATTATAGTGAAAAATGAGTATATTATAAGAAGTCGGGGTAACTTACGTGCCTGTTAACAAGGAGAGGGAGCAACGTTGCTAGACACGGAACATTCATCACCAAGCCTCTTGCATAGAAAAGGCAAAATCCTTTAACATATGCTAGGCCAATCCCTTAGAATTTATGATCAAACCATTTTATATGAGTAGAGTAATTACTGATTCAAATGAGATCATATATTCCAAAAGATATTAAACCCATCAGAAAAACAAATACAAAATTTTCCTTCCATCCTCCCAAAAATTATGGGATTTTTAACATTATGAAAATATTAAAAATTTTAAATTGTAAAAAGATCATCTTAAATGCTATTATACCCTGTAATGCCCCGGTATACCCACAAATGTAACAACAACAAACTCTTTGAAATATTGCTTTAAGAAATTTTTAGTAAAATAATCAACTTACAGGAAATTTATTCTGAAAACACACTTGAATCTTGCCATTCCATGCAAATGCTGAACCTCCATCGTGAGATATCAAATTTATAAATCACGTGATGGTCCCATGCTCCTTAAATAACAATAAAATTATAGCAAGCTATAGTAATTTCTCTCTTATTTATACAACTACATGCTTAAAGGTGTCAGAATTATTTTAAAATTTAGTAGTTTTATCTTACTCTTTAGAAGAACATTATTTCCTAATTGAAAGTTGAAATGTTCTCTCTCTTTTTCTTAAAAAAGTGAATAAAGAATTTCTGAAGTTAAACTTAGTCACATCTGATTAGAGAAAAACGTCAGTATTTTTTATTCAGAATTCGGTAGAGCTTTCCTTAGTGAAATTATGAATTTTCCCTATTAGTTTCTAGAGAAAGAATTACTGGGACTCATAAAAATCTATATTATAATAAACATTTTTGAGAATTTTGAATAAGAGAGACATTGCCGTAACATAGATAAGTAACCTGAGGACTGTTAAAAGCAATAAGCTGTGGGATAGATAAGTTACATTTGACATATGAGCCCTTTTAAAAAGCCTTATACAGGACTCATATTACATACAATAAATTACAGTGAAAACACTCCACCATATCACTAAAGAATTTCATACTTATCCACAGTTGACATTTTAGCCGCTTTCTCTGGTATGGTGAGTGTTAGTGTCTCTACTTACCAACACACTCTTCTTAAAAGCCTCTAAAGCAAGAAATCAATTATGTCTCCTGGCAAAGTCTCTAAAGATATTGTTTTCATTAAATACTATGTTCATCTGGTCAATTCATCATTGTCTATCTCCCCATCAGATGCTCATAAACACACTCTTACTTCTTTATTTTCATGTGACAAGCAATTATATTCATAAAGAAATTTTGTTTCTATTTGATTTACTTAAGGTTTAGTGCAATAAATAATGCACACACACACACACACACACACACACACACATACACATACACACACACACACACACACACACACACACACACACAGGTGGAGAGGGGAATAGGGCAAATGCAGAGGAACGATCATGCCACCAAGAGCGACAGGAAAAAAAAGGGAGAAACAGGAGCCTGAGCTGCAGAGGGAAAGGCAATGGGAGGAGGAGAGGGCAAAGGCAGTGTTTATTCATGGGCTGAAGGAGAGAGAGGGAAGGACACACACTGAAAGACGGCAGGCAGAAAGAAAGGAGATTGAGAGCATACTCAAAGAAATAGGTGAAGAAGACATGTCCGAGAATGTAAATTTTCAGAGAATAGGGGGGTACTCGAAGGGAAGAAAACGACCGCTCAAGCTGATTCTCAGGACAGAAACAGAGAGGGACAGAATCCTCCAAGAGAAACCACGATTGAAGGAAACGGAAGAATACAGGAGGGTGTTCCTAGACCGGGACAGAACAAAAACAGAACGATAGCAGCTGAGGGAGAGGGCACAAAGGCAAAAGGAGCGAGGAGGAGGGACAAGGACAGAATCAGTAGAGGACAACCAGAGCAGGGCGGAACAACAAGAACAAGCACACACAGAACCATCCCAAACATCCAACAACCAAGCACACTATCCCAACACAAACTACAACCCACAATCTCAGCCCCCATCCAACAATTCACTATAGAATCCCACAGTATACCGCCAGGTCCCCCACCCTCACAGACCCCCCAAAACACAGTAGTAGAGAGGAAACTGAAGGTATGGTACACCAATGCTGATGGAATAACAAATAAGTGGGAGGAATGGCACGAAAGAGTCAAAGAGGCATCACCGGACATAATAGCTCTCACAGAAACCAAGCTCTCAGGTATGATAACAGATGCCATCTTTCCAATGGGATACCAGATCTTGAGGAAAGACAGAGGGAACAGAGGGGGTGGAGGAGTGGCACTGCTGATCAAAAACCGATGGGATTTTGACGAGCTGGAGAGAGGAGACAGAGGAGAAGCTGGGGATTACATAGTAGGGATGCTACAGTCTGGAGGTCCCAAGGTGGTAATTGCAGTGATGTATAACCCACCACAGAACAGCAGGAGGCCAAGGCAAGAGTATGATGAGAGTAACAGAGCGATGATTGACACACTGGCAGAAGTGGCCAGAAGGGCTCGTGCGAGCAGGGCGAAGTGACTTCAACCATAAGGAAATTGATTGGGAGAACTTAGAGCCACATGGGGGCCAAGAAACGTGGAGGCTAAGATGCTGGAGGTGGTACTGGAAAATCTCATGTACCAACACGTAAGGGACACTACCAGAGAGAGAGGAGATGACGAACCAGCGAGACTGGACCTAGTATTCACCCTGAGTAGTGCATATATTGAGAACATCATACATGAAAGCCCCCTTGGGGCCAGTGATCATATAGTTCTAAGGTTCTAAGTAGAGTTACAAGTGGAGGGGGAAGCAGGAAGGGCTACACAAATGAAGCCAAACTACAAGAAAGGTGACTATGTGGGCATGAGGAACTTCCTGCACGGAGTTCAGTGGGACAGAGAGATGGCAGGGAAGTCAGTAGACGAGATGATGGAATATATGACAACAATTTGCAAGGAAGCTGAGGAGAGGTTTATACCCAAGGGTAACAGGAGAAGCGAAAAAGACAGGATGAGCCCATGGTTCACCCAAAGGTGCAGGGAAGCCAAAACCAAGTGTGCAAGAGAATGGAAGAGGTACGGAAGGCAAAGAACCCCGGAGAATAAGGAGAGCAGTCGTAGAGCCAGAAATGAATATGCACAGATCAGAAGGGAGGCCCAAAGACAGTACGAGAATGACATAGCAGCGAAAGCCAAATCTGACCCAAAGCTGCTGTACAGCCACATCAGGAGGAGAACAACAGTTAAGGACCAGGTGATCAGGCTGAGGAAGGAAGGAGGGAGGTCACAAGAAATGACCAGGAAGTGTGTGAGGAGCTCAACATGAGATTCAAAGAGGTGTTCACAGAGGAGATAGAAGGGCCTCCAGAAAGGAGGAGAGGTAGGGTACACCATCAAGTGCTGGACACAATACACACAAATGAGGAGGAAGTGAAGAGGCTACTAAGCGAGCTAGATACCTCAAAGGCGATGGGGCCAGATAACATCTCTCCATAGGTCCTGAGAGAGGGAGCAGAGAAGCTATGTGTACCCCTAACAACGATCTTCAACACATCTATCGAAACAGGGCAACTACCTGAGGTTTGGAAGACAGCAAATGTAGTTCCAATTTTTAAAAAAGGAGACAGGAACGTAGCACTAAACTACAGACCAGTGTCACTGACATGTATAATATGCAAGGTCATGGAGAAGATAGTCGGGAGAAGAGTGGTTGAGCACCTAGAAAGGAATGAGCTTATCAACGACGGCCAACACGGTTTCAGGGACGGGAAATCCTGTGTCACAAACCTACTGGAGTTCTACGACAGGGTGACAGCAATAAGGCAAGAGAGAGAGGGGTGGGTAGATTGCATATTCTTGGATTGTAAGAAGTCGTTTGACACAGTTCCACACAAGAGATTAGTGCAGAAGCTGGAGGACCAGGCAGGGGTAACAGGGAAGGCACTACATTGGATCAGGGAATACCTGTCAGGAAGACAGCAGCGAGTCATGGTACGTGGCGAGGTGTCAGAGTGGGCGCCGGTGACGAGCAGGGTTCCACAGGGGTCAGTCCTGGGACCAGTGCTGTTTCTGGTATTTGTGAACGACATGATGGAAGGAATAGACTCCGAAGTGTCCCTGTTTGCCATCTCAACACACAGTACCCCAGTATACCTCGACGTTACATAATTGCACTTAAAACTTTAGCAGAAGACACGACCATCAGGGTTACCACCGCTGATAAAGGAGGTGGTGTCGTAATCTTGAACACTGACGATTACAGGAACAAAATGCTTAATCTACTTAATGACCCAGATACCTACAAACCTCTCACAACTAACCAAGTGGACAACCTCACCAAAACATTTCTTCACAAGACTCGCCGCATTCTGAGGGACTCGGAACAAGGGAAGAAACTTCTACACACCATTCCCAGCAACCCCAGACCTGCCAGAATGTACGGTCTACCAAAAACTCACAAACCAGGTATCCCATTGAGGCCCATATCCTCGGGAATAGGCAGTGCTCCCCACCACTCTCAGGAATTTTCGCTAAACACCTCTCCTAACTTTTGGGCACCATCAGTCCAGCACATCTCAAACACTCTGGTGACCTTCTCAATCGCATTCGCAACATCAACATCAGGAACAAGAAACTCTCCAGCCTTGATGTAATATCCCTATTCACCAAAGTACCTACTACACAAGCTATCGATCTCTTGCGCAGGAAAATTGACGACTCACTTGATCTTCCTCTTCCAGCCAGTGATTTCATCGACCTTGTTGAACTATGTGTGGGCTTTACATGTTTCTCTTTCGAAAATCAACTCTTTCAACAAACTTTTGGACTACCCATGGGATCGCCACTTAGTGCCGTCCTTGCGAACCTATATATGGAACATTTGGAAGCCGAGCGATTTTCCACTATTATTCCCTCTTCCGTCACCTGGCTCCGTTATGTTGACGACATTCTCATCATAACTCCCAGACGCTTCAACGTTCAAGCTCTCCAACACAAGCTCAACCAGGTCGAGCCATCAATCCAGTTTACACAAGAAGAAGAAGTCGACAACACTCTTCCTTTCATGGTCAAAGCTAACCATGAACTTCGTTTTAAAGTCTATCGAAAACCTACCAATCAACACGATCTTCTCCACTTCTACTCTCACCACAACCCCAAACCTAAACGTTGTGTAATTATAGGCTTTTTCCTGCGCGCACTCAGAATCTGCAGCAGTGAGTTCCTTGAGGAACAATGCTCCCTCATTGAACAAGTTATTTCTAAACTTCACTATCCTCGTCACTTCATTAGAGACTGCAGACGACGGGCATTAAACATCTTCAACACACCCAGAGAAGACACTGCTGAGAAGAGATACATAGTCCTCCCCACCAACTCCATTTCCAAACACGTTTCCAACATTTTTTCAAATACTTCATTCCGAGTATCCACCTCCACATCCACCACCATCAAGGACATTACCAGTAACAGACAGGACAAGGTTCAATTCACTGCAGGGGTATACACAATCCCTTGTAATGGCTGCAGCAAATTATAAGTCGGCAAAACATCCAGAGACCTCCAAACACGTATTTCAGAACACCAGTACGCAGGCAGATCTGACGACTCAAGGAATGCCTGTGTTCAACACCGAATTTCACACAACCATTTAATCAACTACAGAAACGCAAGACTCATCACCAGAGAAGTCAACACTCAATACTGAAGAATCCTGGAATCATCACTTATCTGCATATCCAACAACTTCAACCAGAACAACGGCTTCTACAACATAGCTGAACCTATTGCCAAGAAACTTCTTCATCGCTATCCCACGTAGAACTTAAGAATGGAACATTGTAAAAGGTTTACACAGATACTTGTCCAATCTCTTTTTAAAACTTCCCAAGGTTTAAGACTCCACCTGACTCAGCATTCTCCACCTGACTAAATCCTATAAATACTCATGTATCTTGTATCCAGGTAGATCTGTTTGTGACTCGATAAATCCCACTGCGTGGGCGAAACGTTGTCAATAAAGGATCACATTATACTGCTTATGTGTTTATTTTTCCATTCCTACGGGCTCCAGGAAAGTGAAGGAGGAACTTATAAAGCAAGAAAACAGAAGGAGAAAAAAGCGATTGAAAGTATCATGAAAGCAATAGGAGAGGACGACATGACCCAGTTGACAAATTTTCGGAGAATTGGATGTTTGGAAGTGGGAAAAAACGGCCAGTCATAGTGGTTTTCAAGGCAGAATCAACTCGAACCAGGATCCTACAGTAGAAAGCAAGACTAAGGGACACACCAGAGTACCAGAGAGTGTACCTCGACCGAGGTACACTCGGTACGCAAGGAGGAACAAGAGGCAATGACGGAGATGAGCAAGAGAACCCAGGCCCAGGTGGAAGGGCAGACACAACCTCCTCCAGAACCACCCACTGAAGGAATCCAACCATGACAACCCCAATGCAACCGAACAATCTAAACCAGAACCCACACACTGTACGCTCTGCCCCCACCCCCTCATCACAAACCCCACCCCAACAGTAACCCCCCATAGCCCCCCTTCAAGGCTCCCACTTCCCCATCCCCACCATTCTCCCCAGACCACAGTTTTAGAAAAGAAGTTGAAGGTTTGGTACACAAACATGGATGGAATAACGAACAAATGTGAGGAGTGGCACGAAAGAATCAAGGAGACATCCCAGACATCATAGCAGTTACAAAAACAAAACTCACTGGGACGATAACAGATGCAATATTCCCACCTGGATATCAGATCCTGAGGAAAGATAGAAGGAGCAGAGGGGGAAGAGAGGCTGCTCTGCTCATTAAAAACAGATGGGGATTTGAGGAATAGAAGGAATGGACGAGATTGGAGAAAGGGATTACATAGTAGGTACAATTCAGTCTGGGGGGCATAAGGTGGTTAGTGCAGTGATGTATAACCCACCACAGAACTGCAGGAGATCAAGAGAGGAATATGAATTGAGCAACAGAGCAATGGTGGACACACTAGCTGAAGTTGCCAGAAGAGCTGACTCGACTAGAGCAAAGCTACTGATTATGGGCGATTCCAACCACAGGGAGATTGATTGGGAAAACCTGGAGCCACTCGAGGATCCCGAAACATGGAGA
This sequence comes from Cherax destructor, assembly GCA_009830355.1. NCBI lineage: Eukaryota > Metazoa > Arthropoda > Malacostraca > Decapoda > Parastacidae > Cherax > Cherax destructor. The sequence goes on from WNWK01003559.1 coordinate 43,350, forward strand.
GCCAAGATGATGGATGTGGTACTGAAAAACCTCAAGCATCAACATGTTAGGGACACTACCAGAGAGAGAGGTGAGGATGAACAATCAAGACTGGACCTCGTGTTCACCCTGAGTAGCTAAGACATTGAGGACATCACATATGAAAGGCCCCTTGGAGCTAGTGATCACGTGATTCTGAGCTTTGAATACATAGTTGAGTTACAAGTGAGAGGGCAACAGGAGTAGAATGGGAAAAAGCCAAACTATGAAAGGGAAAACTACACAGGTTTGAGGAACTTCCTGCAGGAGGTTCAGTGGGAAAGAGAATTGATAGGAAACTCAGCAAACGAAATGATGGAATACGTAACAACAAAATGCAAGAACGCAGAGGAAAGGTTTGTTCCCAAGGGCAACGAAAATAATGGGAAGCCCAGAACGAGCCCTTGGTTTACCCGAAGGTGCAGGGAGGCAAAAACTAAATGCACTAGAGAATAGAAAAAGTACAGAAGGCAAATAACCCAGGAAAATAAAGAGATTAGTCGAAGAGCCAGAAACGAGTATGCACAGATAAAGAGGGAGGCCCAGCGACAGTACAAAAACAACATAGCATCGAAAGTCAAGTCTGACCCGAAGCTGCTGTATAGCCACATCAGGAGGAAGACAACAGTCAAGGACCAGGTAATCTAGCTGAGGAAAGAAAGTGAGGAGCTCACTAGAAGCGACCAAGAATTATGCGAGGAGCTCAACACGAGATTTCATGAAGTATTTACGGTGGAGACAGAAAGAACTCTGGGAAGACAGAAGAGAAGGGTGGAAATAAATGGTATAAAATACCGACACAATGGAAAGATAAACACATAAGCAGTATAATGTGATCCTTTATTGACAACGTTTCGCCCACGCAGTGGGCTATATCGAGTCACAAACAGATCTACCTGGATAAAAGATACATGAGTATTTCTAGGATTTAGTCAGGTGGAGAATGCTGGGTCAGTTGGAGAATGCTGCATGTGACAATCTTCTAAGTAGGGTGATAGAGTCTAAAACCTAGAGTAGCTTTAAAAAGAGATTGGATAAGTATATTTCGGTGTTCAACGCCGAAATTCACACAACCATTTAATCAACTACAGAAACGCAAGACTCATCGCCAGAGAAGACAACACTCAATACCAAACAATCCTGGAGTCATCACTTATCTGCATATCCATCAACTTCAACCAGAACAACGACTTCTACACCATAGCTGAGTCAAGAAACTTCTTCATCGCTATCCGACATAAGAACTTAAGAATGGAACACTGCAGAAGGTCTACCCATATACTTATCCAATCTCTTTTTAAAGCTAACCTAGGTTTTAGACTCTATCACCCTACTTTGAAGACTGTCACATGCAGCATTCTCCACCTGACTTAATCCTATAAATACTCATGTATCTTTTATCCAGGTAGATCTGTTTGCGACTCGATAAAGCCCACTGCGTGGGCGAAACGTTGTCAATAGAGGATCACATTATACTGCTTATGTGTTTATCTTTCCAGAACAGAAGGGTACATCAACAAGGAACATACCGACAAGTGTTGGATGAAATACACACAACCGAGGAGATGAAGAAGCTGCTAAGTGAACTTGATACCTCAGGCGGTGGGTCCTTAGGAGAGGAGCAGAGACGCTGTGTGCCACTAACCACAATTTTCAACACATCCCTTGAAACTATGCAACTACCTGAGGTATGGAAGTCGGAAAATGTTGTCCCCATTTTTAAGAAAGGATGCAGAAACAAGGCACCAAACTATAGACCAGTGTAACTGACGTATATAGTATGCAAAGTGTTGGAGAAGATTAACAGGTGGAGAGTGGTGGAGCACCTGGAACGGAACAAGATTATAAACGACAACCAGCACGGATTTATGGAAGGAAAATCCTGTGACACAAACCTACTGGAGTTTTATGACAAGGTAACAAGATACGAGAGAGAGGGGTGGGTTGATTGAATTTTCTTGGACTGCAAGAAGGCCTTTGACACAGTTCCTCACAAGAGATTAGTGCGGAAGCTAGAGGATCAGGCACATATAACAGGAAGGGCACTGCAATGGATCAGAGAAAACCTGACAGGGAGGCAACAACGAGTCATGGTACGCGATGACGTATCACAGTGGGCGCCTGTGACGTGGGGTCCCACAGGGGTCAGTCCTATTTTTCGTATATGAGAATGACATGATGGAAAGGATAGACTCAGAAGTGTCCCTGTTCGCAGATGATGTAAAGTTAACGAGGATAATTAATTAAATCAGATGAGGATCAGGCAGAACTACAAAGAGACCTGGACAGGCTGGACACGTGGTCCAGCAACTGGCTATTTGAATTTAACCTCGCCAAATGCAAAGTCATGAAGATCGTGGAAGGGCAAAGAAGGCCGCAGACAGAGTATAGGCTAGGTGGCCAAAGACTACAAACCTCACTCAAGGAGAAAGATCTTGGGGTGAGTATAATACCGAGCACGTCTCCGGAAGCACACATCAACCAGATAACTGCCTCAGCATACGGGCGCCTAGCAAACCTGAGAATAGTGTTCCGATACCTCAGTAAGGAATCGTTCAAGACTCTGTATACCGTGTATGTCAAGCCCATACTGGAGTATGCAGCACCAGTTTGGAACCCAAACCTGGTCAAGCATGCATGACAAAAAATTAGAGAAAGTGCAAAGGTTTGCAACAAAGCTAGTTAAAGAGGTCAGGGGAATGTCCTACGAAGAAAGGTTAAGGGAACTTGGCCTGACGACACTGGAGGACAGGAGGGTTAGGGAAAACATGAGAACGACATACAAAATACTGCGAGGAATAGATAAGGTGGACAGAGACAGGATATTCCAGAGATGGGATGGGACACAGAAACAAGGGGTCACAACTGGAAGTTGAAGACTCAGATGAGTCAAAGGGATGTTAGAAGTATTTCTTCAGTCATAGAGTTGTCAGGAAGTGGAATAGCCTAGAAAGTGACGTAGTGGAGGCAGGAACCATACATGGTTTAAAGACGAGGTATGATAAAACTCAAGGAGCAGGTAGAGAGAGGACCTAGTAGCGGTCAGTGAAGAGGCGGGGCCAGGAGCTGAGTCTCGACCCCTGCAACCACAAATAGGTGAATACAAATAGGTGAGTACACACACTCACGGGAATCGACAAGGTAGCCAAGGTAGCCAGTGACAGGATGTTCCAGAGAGGGAACACAGAAACAACGGGACACAACTGGAAGCTGAAGACTCAGATGAGTCAAAGGGATGTTAGGAAGCACTTCTTCAGCCATAGAGTTGCTAGGAAGTGGAATAGTCTAACGAATAATATAGTGGAGGCAGGAACCATACATAGTTTTAAGACAAGGTATGATAAAGCTCATGGAGCAGGGAGAGCAGAGACCCAGTAGCAGACAGCGAAGAGGCGGGGCCAGCAGCTGAGTATCGACCCCTGCAACCACAATTAGGTGAGAACACCAACACACCTACTTAAATCCATAAGTCAGGGCGGGTAGGAAGGTGTGTCTATTAGACCAGGACATTCTATTAGTAAAGAACTGTCTAGTAAACACAAATTAGGATACAAAATCTTGAGTTTGGTGTAGTCAACTAGGCCTCACTAACACTAAAACAGAAAATACGTTTGAGCGTACCTGTACATGAACCGTTGCCACCCTTGTAAATGCTACGGTGTCCCGTAGCTCGATCGCTACCTCACTCGGCTCACACACTGAGGTCCGTGGTTCGAATCTCCTCCGATATGGCTGGAAAACATTAGGGACGTGTTTCCATAAGACACCTGCTGTCCCTGTCCCTGTTTACCCATCAGTTTAAAATGGGTACCTGGTTGTTAGTCGACTGGTGTGGGTCGCATCCTGGGACAAAACTAACGAAATTTGCCCGGAATGCTCAGCATAACATGGGGCTTTCTATATAGTAGTATGTCATTGATGTCAGCTATGGCCTGTATACCTTGTACATGTACTTGTAGTAAATAAAGATATTATTATAATTATTATTAATTTTTATTACACTCTAACCCACCCTCTGTCACACACACTCCCCCCTTTACTTGCACACTCCTCCCGCCCACACCCAAACACACACACACACTCCCAAAAACGCAATCACACCCAAATACGGAACTAAACACAAACATAATCCCACACCCAAGCACACTTCCACACCCCACACCTGAACACACACACCTACACCCTCACCCAAACTCACCCATACCCACACTCAGCAACACCCAAACACACACCCACACCAAACACAAACCCACACTCTCTAACTCACTCTTTCTGTCTCTCTATCTTCTCTTCCTCTTTCTGCTGCTGCTCCTCCTCCTCCTGCTGCTTCCCCACCTCTCACTTCCCTCCTCTCCTCTCTCTATTTCTCCCTTTCCCCCTCTACCTCTCTCCCCCCTTTTGCCTTTCCCTCGTTTCCTTTCCACCTCTCCTTACTCCCATATCCTTCCCCTCATCTCTCTCCCCCTCTACCACTGTCTCCTTCTCCTACTCTCTATCCCTCTCCCCCTCCCTACCTCCCCCCTCCAACAAACACCTCCACACACACACACAGGAGAAACTGGAGAAAGACCTTGGAGTGAGTATAACGCCTAGCACGTCTCCGGAGGCACACATCAACCAGATAACTGCGGCAGCAGTTCCGTTACCTTAACAAGGAATCGTTCAAGACACTGTATACCGTGTACGTCAGGCCCATACTAGAATATGCAGCACCAGTCTGGAACCCACACCTGGTCAAGCACGTAAGGAAACTAGAGAAAGTGCAAAGGTTTGCGACAAGGTTAGTTCCACAACTCAGGGGTCTGTCTTATGAAGAAAGGTTGAGGGAAATAGGACTAACAACACTGGAGGAAAGAAGGGTCAGAGGAGACATGATAACGACATACAAAATACTGCGGGGAATTGACAAGGTAGATAGTGACAGGTTGTTTCAGAGAAGGAACACAGAAACAAGGGGACACAACTGGAAGCTGAAGACTCAGATGAGTCAAAGGGATGTCAGGAAACATTTCTTCAGCCACAGAGTAGTCAGGAAGTGGAATGGACTAGAGAAAGATATAGTGGAGGCAGGAACCATACATAGTTTTAAGACAAGGTATGATAAAGCTCATGGAGCAGGGAGAGCAGAGACCCAGTAGCAGACAGCGAAGAGGCGGGGCCAGGAGCTGAGTCTCGACCCCTGCAACCACAATTAGGTGAGTACAATTAGGTGAGTACACACACACACACACACTCACGAACACACATCACAAACGATCATACGAAACCACATAAATTTTCCTTTATGTTGTGAACCAAAACAAATGGGCTACCAAAGAGCAGGATGGAGAACCAGGGGACTAGTGGATGAGCCTGGGAGGGAAGATTAGGTAGCAGAGCTCATGAAAAGGGAAGAAGAGTGGGGACGGAAGCTGGTAGAGCTTAACAAGAAAATGGAGGAGAAGATAGCTGCAGAGAGCAGGAAATGGGAGCTACAGTCCAATGAATCAAAGAACAGTATGGGCATGACATTGGGAACTGCTACATCAGCCACAAACAAGGGGACTGTAGGGACCAAAAGGGTACGTGGAGGCCCTATAAGATCACCATGGAGCAAAGGAAAAGACAAGGAGCACACCAGTATCAAACAAAGGGACTGAAGAAAATGAAGGAGCTAAGCTATATAGGAGGATTGCACTGCTCATTAAAAACAGATGGGGATTTGAGGAAATGGAAAGAATGGACTTTAATAAGTTACACTTTGATATCATGAACAATATACCTTTTGTATAACGAAATAATACACCTTATATGAAACGGAATCAAGGATAATACACAATTAAGATAGAGCTTATAGATGAATAATACACCTTATATCCAATGGGTAAAGGTCGACATTAGAGAAGGTATTCCTTATGTTTAAATTAGAGCAGGAGTGTTAATGCAAGTCTAAGGACAACGCTACCTGAATTTCACCCTTCAAAACCTGTGATATATACATAAATATAATTGAATTTTTTTTATTTTATTTCTATGAAATATGTAAGTTTAGAAACATCACGATCCGAAGAATTGGAGTAAAGATAAACTCTAAGGATACATAAAGATCACACGCTGACAAACGAGATAGGTGGATTCTCCATAGCGAGATTTGCCCTATTCTCCACGTGAGAAACCCTATTCTCCATAGTGTGGAAAAAAACGTATTCTTTATAGTGTGGAAAGCCATATTCTTCATAGTGTATGCTCTATGCATCATACAGAGGTTTGCCATACGGAAGAAAAGTCAACTACTGAGAAGACAGGTAACAAATAATGTGCTGATAGTACTGACAGTCCTGAAAGACACTGACACAGAGTGTACAGTATTTTTTTTTTTTTATTAACACATCGGCCGATTCCCACCAAGGCAGGGTGGCCCGAAAAAGAAAAACTTTCATCATCATTCACTCCATCACTGTCTTGCCAGAAGGGTGCTTTACACTACAGTTATAAAACTGCAACATTAACACCCCTCCTTCAGAGTGCCGGCACTGTACTTCCCATCTCCAGAACTCCAGTACAGTATATAGAGAAATAAATCCAAGATTTGTGTTGTGAGATAGTAAGGTAAACTGAGGGAGTGGAAGGTTAGCTGGGAGCAAGGGATGATGTCTCGGGTTAGCTGGGAGCCAGGGTTGATGTAACGGGTTACCTGGGAGCTAGGGTTGTTGTCACCGGTTACCTGGGAGTCAGGGTTGATGTCACAGGTTAGCTGGGAGCCAGGGTTGATGTCACAGGTTAGTTAGGAGACAGGGTTGATGTCACGGGTTACCTGAGAGCCAGGATTGATGTCACGGGTTAGCTGGGAGCCAGCGTTGATGTCACGGGTTAGCTGGGAGCCAGGGTTTATGTCACGGGTTAGCTGGGAGCCAGGGTTTATGTCACAGGTTAGCTGGGAGCCAGGGTTGATGTCCCGGGCTATCTGGGAGCCAGGGTTGATGTCACAGGTTAGTTAGGAGACAGGGTTGATGTCACGGGTTACCTGAGAGCCAGGATTGATGTCACGGGTTAGCTGGGAGCCAGCGTTGATGTCACGGGTTAGCTGGGAGCCAGGGTTGATGTCACGGGTTAGCAGGGAGCCAGGGTTGATGTCCAGGGCTCGATTTGCGTCTGGTCGTAGTGTTTTATTTGCTTATAACCACTTCATTCTATGAACGCCTATATTATATATATATATATATATATATATATATATATATATATATATATATATATATATATATATATATATATATATATATATATATATATAGTCGTGCCGATTAGGTAAAACTTGGGATTTTGGCTTAAATAGCAACGCTCACCTTGCCATATAAGACAAGGGAAAATTTGTGTATGCAATAATTTCGCCAAAATCATTCTGAACATAACGAAAAAAATATATTTCATTGTGTTTGTTTATTATTAAATTAATGTTAACGTATCTAAAATATATTTAGTTGGGTTAGGCTAAATTAAATTGCGCTTGTTGTAATAAGGTTAGGTAGGTTTTCAAAGTTTCTCTTGGTACAAAATTATAAATTCTTACATTAACATAAATGAAAAAATATATCTTTAAACGTATAAGAGAAAATTTTAGAAATGACTTAATTTTAGATGAGTTCTTGCTAATTGACCAGTTTTACCTAATCGGCACGACATATATATATATATATATATATATATATATAGGATGGGGTCCACCTCTGGTGTCAATTGTGGGACCCATTGCCTCGGAGAAGTGGATAAAAGACTTCAAGGAAGAATATTTAGATTTCTTTCTGAAGCCATTTGAATATTCCACTTCCCTACCACCCCATCTTTTTTACAACTTTTTTCAAGACAAATACATATATATATAATATATATATATATATATATATATATTATATATATATATATATATATATATATATATATATATATATATATATATATATATATATATATATTATTACATAATATAGTACAAAAGATTTAAGAGATACATTGTTGATATAAAGATGGCATATACATACACTAGGTGTGAGAGATACATGTCTAGTACATATTGTTACATGTTTGTCACTGATTATAATGCGAAAATCTCATCCAGTTCCTCAGAGCTGGGGGCGCGTGCCCAAAATACAACATGCAATACCCCTCTGAACAGCAGCGCTGAGTCGCTGGAACAGAGAACTAGCTGCCCTGGGATCAATAGTTACCCTGTTGAGTCTTTGCCCAGCTCCTTGAGGAACTTAAATGCTCTCATACCCCATGAGCCAAGGGTCTCCAAGCTGCCCCTCCTTCCTCTCTAGTGTATTGGAGATAGGTATCAGCCAAGGTAGATGCACATGTTTAGTCCCACACCACCTGCTTGCCGTCTGTCCAGGCTTGAAGGGTGATACCATCTGGACGCTTTTGGCTGCCATCAGATCTGCATAGTTGGGGTGGCTCCCTTACTGCTGGGCATCCGGCTGTTGTGAGGCTTCTCTTGACAACCTCTTCATGTCTTGCAATCTTTCTCTCGGATTTACGACACACAAGACCATGGTACCCGAATCGGTCTGCTGCTTCACTGCCACACATACACTTGTGTTCGGCGAGAATAGGGGCGTCAAGTCGAAGGGCAACACCAATGCGGATGGTCTGTGGGTCGAGGCGTGTGCCAAGGCTGGAGTTGGGAACAGCAAACAGAAAGTCCCCTGCATGATGAGCTCTCACTTTCAGGAGGTGGGCTCTATCCTTCCCTGACACACTCTTAAGCATTGCTGAGGCTATATTCTCTACTATTGGGCCATCCCAGTGCGGCAGTTTGTAGTTGTTGGGGGGAGCAGGCCTGGTTTCAGAGCCCGTTAGATTATCCCAGATCCTGACTATGTCAACGAAATTTTGGTCATGGATTCCAATCTTGTCCCTAAGATGTTCAGGGAGAATCACCCTCTGGATGCACTGCATGAAGACAGGAAAGCAGGTAGAGCAATTTGTGATGACTTGCGGACACCAATGCCTCCTAGTCTGACTGGGAGTGTAGCTTGGTCCCACTGCCCATCTTCTAGAGTAAGGTTAAGTACTTTCGTAAAGATCTGCCTCAGGATACTGTCATATTCGTGCAGTATAGGGTTATCATATGAAATAGCACATCTTAGGAAATATGTCAACCTGGGCAGACTCAAGCATTTTGTGAGAAGGTACAAGGCATCATGGGTGTCAAGATTGCCTATTCGTTCTTCCATTCTTCCCTGCTGTAAAACGAGTGTCATCTGATATGACCCATAACAGTGCAGAACTAATTAAGTTTAACTTATAAATAATGTCAATGTAGAGAATAGGAAGATTCACTCACTAATATGTTGTAAACATCGAGACGAGAGATTATGAGCCAATATATCATCACCTTAACCAGTTAGACCTCCAAAAAAAAAATTATTTGAGAGCTGTGTTTGTAGAATTACAAAAGAAACTAAAAAGATAAGCAACTTAAACTATGCATTTTGAAAATATCGCCTAAAGAATAATAATTGAGCAATGTTGATCGGTGCAGTAACACGTGAGTTTGGTGAAAATAATTTACAATATGGTCTATTGTTCAGTACAAAGGTGAAATATTATTTTTCAGACTTGATACATGGCACATCCTGCAACACTATCATCACAACATTAGAAGCTTTTAAAAATATTGATTTCGGAGAGCACTCAGAAAACATTATGCAGATTACACAAAACCACATCTATGAAAAATTCATGCATTCTTCTTTACCTGTTTGGCAGGATAACTTTGTGATAACTGCTCTTTACTATAATTTTCCTGTCATTGATCGTAGTATAACTTACTGATGACTGATTAACACTGTGTTTTGCCTTGCTAAGTTCATAATATTTTACAAATATCTGGCAGTGATGACATGGTAACTTACTGATAACTTTTCAACATTGTACATTACCTGACAGGGAAGACATGATAACTTACTGAAAACTGCTCAACATTTGCTTAAAATGGCAGTGAAGACATGATAACTCTTCGATAATTTCTTAATATTGTGCGATAGGTGAGTACAAATAGAGAGCGTGTCTGTCTCGCGCCCAGCAGACGGAGGATCAAACCTCCACAAAGTATTGCGCTGAATAACCCAAATAGGTTTAGCGCTTAACATGAATTATTTTTTTTGTGCTTTTGCTGACATTCATTGACAAGATTACTTACTGAAAACTTTAGTTTCCATAGATTTTTTCCTCTTTGTATAAATATTTATTTCATAGGAACCGAAGAACATTTTTTTTAATTGCTATAAATAGCTTTAAGAGAACAATAATTTAATACATATTTCTTAGCAATTAAAAATAATATATATGTATATTAATTTCCAGAATAAAAAAATATATATAAATAAAAGTACAAAATATTTATAAATAAATAATAATTACGATTGAAAAGTGTGTTCAATGCATATAATATACATACACACACAAACACACACACACACACACACACACACACACACACACACACACACACACACACACACACACACACACACACACACACACACACACACACACACAAGGGTCCATGGAAGTTGAAGCTCCTATGAGTCAAAGGATTTAGAAGTATTCTTCAGTCATAGAGTTGTCAGGAAGTGAAAGCTTGAAAGCACATAGTGGAGGCAGAACCATACATGTTTAAGACTAGGTTTGATAAAGCTCATGGAGCAGGAGAGAGGACCTGTAGCAATCAGTGAAGAGGCGGCCAGGAGCTTGACTCGACCCTGCAACCACAAATAGGTGAGTACAAATGGGAGTACACAGCCCCGGTGGCCTAGTGGTAAAGCCTCGCTTCACGCACGGAGGGCCCGGGTTTTATTCCCGACGGGGCGGAAACATTTCGAAGTGTTTCCTTACACACACACACACACACACACACACACACACACACACACACACTCACACACACACATACAACAGGCCTAGTGTCAAATCGACATGTGCCTAGGACAAAATGGTAACTAACACACACACACACACACAAAACGACAATACGAAAATTACATAGTGAAAGCCAAATCTGACACGAAGCTGTTGTACAACCACATCAGGAGGAGAACAACAGTCAAGGACCAAGTAATCAGGCTGAGGAAGGAAGGAGGGAGGTCATAAGAAACGACCGCGAAGTGTGTGAGGAACTCAACATGAGATTCAAAGAAGTGTTCACAGAGGAGACAGAAGGGACTCCAGAAAGACGGAGAGGCGGGAACACCATCAAGTGTTGGACACAATATATATAACCGAGGAAGAAGTGAAGAGGCTGCTGAGTGAACTAGATACCTCAAAGGCTATGGGGCCGGATAACATCTCTCCATGGGTCCTGAGAGAGGGAGCAGAGGCGCTATGTGTACCACTAACAACAATCTTCAACACATCTATTGAAACAGGGCGACTACCTGAGGTATAGAAGACAGCAAATGTAGTAATAATTTAAAAAAAAAGGAGACAGACACGAAGCATAAAACTACAGACCAGTGTCACTGACATGAGTAGTACGCAAGGTCATGGAGAAGATTATCAGAAGAGTGGTGGAACACCTAGAAATTAATGAGCTTATCAACGACTGTCAGCACGGTTTCAAGGAAGGGAAATCCTGTGTTACAACCCTACTGGAGTTCTATGACAGGGTGACAGTAGTAAGGGGTGGGTAGATTGCATTTTCTTGGACTCTTAGAAGGCGTTTTGACACAGTTCCACACAAGAGATTAGTTCAAAAGCTACAGAACCAGGCAGGGATAACAGGGAAGGCACTACAAAGATCAGGGAATACCTGTCAGGAGGACAACAGAGAGTCATGGTACTTGGCGAGGTGTCAGAGTGGGCGCCTGTAACGAGCGGGATTCCACAGGGGTCAGTCCTAGGACTGGTGCTGTTTCTGGAATTTGTGAACGACACGACGGAAGGAATAGAATCCAAAGTGTCCCTGTTTGCAGATTATGTGAAATTGATGAGAAGAATCCAATCGGACGAGGACCAGTCAGAACTACAAAGATATCTGGACAGGCAGCAGGCCTAGTCCAGCAACTGGCTCCTTAAGTTTAACCCCACCAAGTGCAAAGTCATGAAAATTGGGGAAGGGCAAAGAAGACCGTAGACGGAGTACAGTTTAGGGGGTCAGAAACTACAAACCTCACTCAAAGAAAAGGATCTTGGGGTGAGGATAGCATCGAGCACAACTCCTGAGGTGCACATCAACCAAATAACTGCTGCAGCATATGGGCGCCTTGCAAACCTAAGAACAACATTCCGACATCTTAATAAGGAATCGTTCAAGACCCTGTACACTGTGTATGTTAGGCACATATTGAAGTATGCAGCACCAGTTTGGAACCCACACCTAGCCAAACAAGTAAGGAAACTAGATAAAGTGCAAAGGTTTGCAACAAGACTAGTCCCGGTGGAAGTGGAAGACAGGAGAAATAGGGGGGATATGATAAGGACATAAATTACTGAGAGGAATCGACAAGGTGGATAGAGACAGGAGTATACCTGGAGAGTATACCTGGAGAGAGTTCCAGGGGTCAACGCCCCTGCAGCCCGGTCTGTGACCAGGCCTCATGTTGGATCAGAGCCTGATCAACCAGGCTGTTACTGCTGGCCGCACGCAGTCCAACGTACGAAACACAGCCTGGCTGGTCAGGTACCGACTTTAGGTGCCTGTCCAGTTCCTGCTTGAAGAGAGCCAGGCAGCTGGGAGGCAGTTGAACAGTCTTGGGCCCCTGACACTTATTGCGTTGTCTCTCAACGTGCTAGTGGCACTCCTGCTTTTTATTGGGGGATGTTACATCGCCTGTCGGGTCTTTTGTAGGGAGTGACTCTCGTGTGCAAGTTTGGTACTAATCCCTCGAGAATTTTCCACGTGTATATAATAATGTATCTTTCCCGCCTTCATTCTAGAGAGTACAGGTTTAGGAACTTCAAGCGTTCCCAGTAATTGAGGTGGTTTATCACAGTTATGCGTGCCGTGAAGGTTCTCTGCACATTTTCTAGGCCAGCAATTTCACCTGCCTTGAAAGGTGCAGTTAGTGTGCAGCAATATTCCAGCCTAGATAGAAGAAGCGCCAAATGACTTCGAAAAGGCAATAAATGACATACCCATGCACTCCGCTCCAGGCCCAGACTCATGGAACTCCGTGTCAACATTGGCTTTGCATCCCTGGTTTTGAAGGTTCTCATTATCCATTCTGTCATTTTTCTAGCAGATGCGATTGCTACGGTGTTATGGTCCTTGAAGGTGAGATCCTCTGACATGATCACTCCCAGGTCTTTGACATTATTTTTTCGCTCTATTGTGTGGTTGGAATTTGTTTTGTACTCCGATGAGATTTTACTTTCCTCACGTTTTCCATATCTGAGTAATTGAAATTTCTCATCATTGAACTTCATATTGTTTTCTGCAGCCAATTTAAAGAATTGGTTGATGTCTGCTTGGAGTCTTGCAGTGGCTTCAACGGTGGACACTGTCATGCAGATTTGGGTGTCATCTGCTAAGGAAGACACAGCACTGTGGCTTATATCCCTGTCTATGTCCGATATGAGGATGAGGAACAAGATTGGAACGAGCTTTTCACTGTAGCCGCCTCAGACTTTACTCTGTTGACTACTTGTTAGGAAATTATAGATCCATCTACCAACTTTTCCTGTTATTCCTTTATCACGCATTTTGTGTGCTATTACACCATGGTCACACTTGTCAAAGGCTTTTGCAAAGTCTGTGTATATAACATCTGCATTCTGTTTGTCTTCTAGAGCATCCAGGACCTTGTCGTAGTGGTCCAGTAGTTGGGACAGACAGGAGCGACCTGCTCTAAACCCATGCTGCCCTGGGTTGTGTAATTGATGGGTATCAAGATGGGTGGCGATCTTGCTTCTTAGAACCCTTTCAAAGATTTTTATAATATGGGATGTTAGCGCTATTGGTCTGTAGTTCTTTGCTAATGCTTTACTGCCCCTTTGTGGAGTGGGGCTATGTCTGTTGTTTTTAGGAACTGCGGGACGACCCCAGTGTCCATGCTCCCTCTCCATAGGATGTTAAAAGCACGTGATAGGGGCTGCTTGCAGTTCTTGATGAACACGGAGTTCCATGAGTCTGGGCCTGGAGCGGAGTGCATGAGTATGTCATTTATTCCTTTTCGAAGTCATTTGGCGTCAGGGTAATGTCAGATAGGCTTGCGCCTGCCAAGTTCTGTGGCACTCTCATAAAGAATTCATTTAGGTCTTCGACTTTCAGTCTGGTTAGCGGCTCGCTAAAAACTCATTTCCTTGCTGTCATCTGTGTAGGACCCATCCCGTTTAAGTAGGGGCCCGATACTGGATGTTGTTCTCGACTTTGATTTGGCATAAGAAAAGAAATACTTTTTGTTTCTTTCAATTTCATTTATGGCTTTTAGTTCTTCCCGCATTTCTTGATTCCTGTAAGATTCCTTTAGCTTTAATTCGATGTTAGATATTTCTCTGACCAGCGTCTCCCAACGTATTTCCGATATATTGGCCTCTTGTAGCCGCTCCGTTATTCTTTGCCTTCGCCTGTATAGGGAGCGCCTCTCTCTTTCTAGTTTACATCTTCTCCTCCTTTTCCTTAAGGGAATTTGCATTGAGCAAACCTCAAGTGCCTCAGAGTTAATTTGTTCTAGACATAGGTTAGGATCCGTGATGCTTAGGTTATCTTCCCAGTTTATATCATTTAGGACTTGGTTTACTTGGTCCCACCTTATATTTTTGTTATTGAAGTGGAATTTGGAGAAGGCTCCCTCGCGGCTGATCACATTTTGTTGATCTGGGGCTCCCCGCATGCATGTATGGACCTCTATTATGTTATGATCTGAGTATATTGTTTTTGATATGATGACATTTCGTATCAGATCATCATTGTTGGTGAAGATGAGGTCCAGCGTATTCTCTAATCTTGTAGGCTCTACTATTTGCTGGTTTAAGGTGAATTTGGTGCAGAGATTTAAAAGTTCATGTGTGTGCGAGTTTTCGTCTGAGCTGCCTCCTGGTGTTATCTCTGCAATATGTTTGCAATGTTCCTCCATTTTAGGTGACTTATGTTCCAGAGATGGGACACATCAACAAGGGGTCACAGTTGGAAGTTGAAGTCTCTGATAAATCACAGGGATGTTAGGAAGTATTTCTTCAGTCACAGAGTTGCCAGGAAGTGGATTAGTCTGGGAAGTGATATAGTGGAGGCAGGATCCATACATAGCTTTAAAAACAGGTATGATAAAGCTCATGGAACTGGTAGAGTGACCTAGTAACGACCAGTGAAGAGGCGGGGCCAGCAGCTGTGACTCGACCCCTGCAACCACAACTAGGTGAGTGCACAAGACTAGTAACAAGACTAGTTCCAGAGCTAAGGGGAATGTCCTACGAAGAAAGGTTAAAGGAAATTGGCCTGACGACACTGGAGGACAGGAGGGTGAGGGGAGATATGATAACGACATACTGTACAAAATACTGGGAGGAATTAACAAGGTGGACAGAGACAAGATGTTCCAGAGATGGGATTGATGGGGCTTTGGACGGACATCGCCATTGATTAAAACCTTTTTTTCCCCTGCCAGGATGAAAATGAGCTAGAAGTGTGATAGATGAAGCCGGACTGTGAAGTGAGCAGTGAAGGGAATTTCTGAAGTATGGGGATAAGTAAGGGGTAATGTGGGTATGTGATAACAGGAAATTTACTAGTAATCAGTGGTGATTTCTAGAGTAGCTACTAGGCCATTGCTAGGTGTCTGATAGGATCAGTGGTTTCTTTTTAATAAAAAAAAATAAAGAAAAGAAAACAAATTTGTGTTGTGAAGTGATAGAGTGAAGAGTGAACATGACTGGCGTAAGAGTGACCATGACTGGCGTAAGAGTGACCATGACTGGCGTAAGAGTGACCATGGCTGGCGTAAGAGTGACCATGACTGGCGTAAGAGTGACCATGACTGGCGTAAGAGTGACCATGGCTGGCGTAAGAGTGAACATGACTGGCGTAAGAGTGACCATGACTGGCGTAAGAGTGACCATGGCTGGCGTAAGAGTGACATGACTGGCGTAGAGTGACATGACTGGCGTAAGAGTGACCATGACTGGCGTAAGAGTGACCATGACTGGCGTAAGAGTGACCATGACTGGCGTAAGAGTGACCATGGCTGGCGTAGGACCATGGCTGGCGTAAGAGTGACCATGACTGGCGTAAGAGTGACCATGGCTGGCGTAAGAGTGACCATGGCTGTAAGAGTGACCATGACTGGCGTAAGAGTGACCATGACTGGCGTAAGAAGTGACCATGACTGGCGTAAGAGTGACCATGACTGGCGTAAGAGTGACCATGACTGGCGTAGGTACCATGGCTGGCGTAAGAGTGACCATGACTGGCGTAAGAGTGACCATGACTGGCGTAAGAGTGACCATGACTGGCGTAAGAGTGACCATGACTGGCGTAAGAGTGACCATGACTGGCGTAAGTGACCATGACTGGCTAAGAGTGACCATGACTGGCGTAAGAGTGACCATGACTGGCGTAAGAGTGACCATGACTGGCGTAAGAGTGACCATGGCTGGCGTAAGAGGGGTTCAGGCTGCCATAATTTTATTTATCATTATACTGCATTTCTGTGAAGAAGGAAATCAGTCATGGGGACTGGAAAAGGTGAATGGGGTGATAGCTCCCTGGAAAGTGAAAACCCAACATTGGCCATCCTACCAGAAACGTAAGTGCCACTATCGCTGCAAGGTATGGCAACCCCACATATCCAAACAAAAACAGTGGCGCACAGCTTTTATAGTGGATCTATTAAGTGGTGATATCCATACTAATCCAGGACCTTAAACTATGGTACAGGTGCAAAACAGACAGATAAGTCACGGTGATAATGACGGCCTAGTAGCTAGGAATGATAACCTTAACTCTATATGTAATGCACAGATAGGTTAATGTGAGACAATAGAACCACTCTTAATATCTATGACACCACCAGACATATGTATACACTGTACTAAGTTACGATAGAAGAACAGTAAACTTACTGTACGTAAAGTGTGTAAAGGTTGGGTGAATAATGGATGTGTGTTCGATTATGTTAATGGTGCAAGATATCATTTTATTTGTAACAAATGCACTTTGGCACAGTTACCCTTTAGCAATGATGCCATTGATTTACCTATTTTTAATGCTAATGACCCCTTACCATATACTGATGATTATGTCTGTTTTATAACAACAGGTCTTCACTTTATTCATGTCAACGCAAGATCACTTCTTCCAAAATTGGCAGAGATTAGGATTCTAGCCAACAGAACTAGAGCGGCAGTTATATCCATCTCGGAATCCTGGTTGGATGATTCGGTGATTGACGACGAGGTCAAAATAGAAGGTTACAATATAAAACGCTTAGATAGGAATATAAAAGGTGGTGGGTATGTGCCTACATAAGGAAGACTTAGCCTATAATCCAAGACCTGATTTAAATGACAATAAACTGGGGATTCTATGGTTTGAAGTGTTGCTTCCCATGACCAAACCCATCTAGGTAGGAACTAGTTACCGCCCTCCCACCCATGACCAGTTCTTAGAGGACTTTTCGAGAGTCTTTTCTGGACTTGAAAACAATGGCGAGACAGTAATAATGGGAGACTTCAATATCTGTTTTCAACAGCAAAATAACGGGCTATGTAAAAGGTATAAGCAAATTCTGGATTTAAAAAGTTACACTCAACTAATTAATACACCAACTCGGATCACACAGTTCTCAGCCACCCTAATTGACCACATACCGTGTAACCGCCCTGAGAACATTAGTCAGTCAGGGGTCATTACCACAGGTCTTAGTGATCATTTCATCATTTACTGTACCAGGAAAATCACTAGGGAACGGATAGGCCTACACAGGACAATAAAAATTAAGTCAACTAGAAACTACGGTAAAGAAACACTGGTAAATATGCTACACAATTGTGACTGGACAGTGATAACAAGTTGCACGGACGTAAATGATGCCTGGGAAAAATTCAAAACAATGTTCACTGCCATCCTTGATAATATTGCACCAGTTAAAGAGGTTAGGATTAAACGAAGAACTGAACCCTGGATGACTACTGAGATATTAGATAATATGAAATTCAGAGACCAGTTGATAAAAAGATTTAAGGAAAATAGACAGGATATTGCAGCGCTAAATGAATTCCAAAGGGTGAGGAACAGAGTGCAGAGGCTTATAAAAGGCGCAAAGGCAAGGCACTATTGCTCAAAAATCGAAGAGTACAAGAATAACCCTAGAAAGCTCTGGCAACAACTAAAACAGTTGGGGTATAGCCATAAACCCGTAGATAGATCTAACACAGTACTAAATGTCGATAACGAGGTTTGCCACAAAACAACTAAAGTGGCAAATTGTTTTAATTCATACTACACAACTGTGGCATCAACACTAGTAAGTAAGCTACCAGCTGCATCAAATACCTTTAACACAGACTCTGATAAATTTAAAACATACTATACCAATAAAGGAGTAACTCCAAACAGTTGTCAACTAGTAAGTGTATCTCATGACTTCGTGCAAAAAGAACTAAGCAGGTTAAACCCAACTAAGAGCACCGGCCTAGATAACATCCCGTCTAAGTTCCTAAAAGATGGCGCCTCTGAACTGGCAATCCCCATTGCTCACATAATAAATTTGTCCATCACCACTAATACAGTACCAGAGGAGTTCAAGGAGGCCAGAGTTACTCCTATCTTCAAGAAAAATATTAGGTCTGATGTCAGCAACTATAGGCCTGTTAGTATATGCAGTGTAATATCCAAAATTCTAGAGAGGGCGGTGTACTGTCAAGTAGTTAAGTATCTTAGTGACAACAACATTCTTTATAGTTACCAATCAGGCTTTAGGAGATCTTACTCAACCGACACCTCCCTAATTAATCTGAAGGATTACATGAGAACTGAAATGTCGATAGGGAACCTCATAGGAATGGTAACTTTAGACTTGCAAAAGGCCTTCGATACTGTCAACCACAATATATTATGTAAGAAACTTCAAGCTATCTGCATAGGTCCCACAGACTGGTTTAAGTCCTATCTTAGCAATAGGAAACAAATTGTCAAAATCAACAAAACAGAATCAGAA